>CABHPP010137895.1:0-18395 GCA_902168425.1 Peromyscus attwateri | reverse complement strand
TTTTTTTTTTTTTTGGTTTTTTGAGACAGGGTTTCTCTGTGTAGCTTTGCGCCTTTCCTGGAACTCGCTTTGGAGACCAGGCTGGCCTCGAACTCACAGAGATCCGCCTGCCTCTGCCTCCCGAGTGCTGGGATTAAAGGCGTGCGCCACCATCGCCCGGCTGCAGCCTGATCTTATGGAAACATTTTCTCAATTGAGGTTCTCTACTTTCAGATGACTCTAGCTTCCGTCAAGTTGACATAAAACTAGCCAGTACACAGTGCTTGCCTAACATACATGAGGCCCTGGGTTTATCCCCCCTCCCCTGTGTGTGTATGTGTCTGTCTGTCTGTCTCTGTATGTCTCTCTCTCTGTCTCTCTCTCTGTCTCTCTCTGTCTCTCTCTCTCTCTCTCTCTCTCTCTCTCTCTCTCTCTCTCTCTCTCTCTCGCTCCTACACACACACACACACACACACACACACACATCTGTGTATACTGTTGGTTTTCTTTTTGAATTATGTTCTTGAAATAAGTTCTCAGAAGCAGTTTTGGTTAGAGAGTGCAATCATTTTTACATTTTACTTATTTTAGCAATTAAATACTGCTGAAAAGATGTTTTCTCTGAAAAAAACTGAGGAATAAGGTTGCATCAGGTATTTTCTTGAATTCCTGAACAATTCAGCTAAGCCTCCTTCATTTAAGACAGTGGGTTGAAGGCTATAATACTTCTTTCCTACATCCAGACAACACTCAAAAACAAAAAGCATGCTGCAGGCAGCTGCCCTTCGATGCACCTCTGGTCCTCAAAGTTTTCCTTTCCTACAGTAGTCAAGTATCTATGCCCATTGCAAATGACCTTGGGCATCTGGACTTTCTGTTTTTCATTGTTTGATGATTATTACACGTATATAATGTACTTGGTCATTTCCATTACCCACAATCCTCTCTCACCACTCTCCCACTCCCTCTGAACCCCTTCTTCCCAGTACACCCCCCTCCCCCTGCTATTTTCATGTCTTTTTTTTTCTGTGTTTACTCTGGTTGTTAATTTGTTTTTGTTGTTGTTGCTTGTGAACCACTGAGTTTAATTAGAGTTGTGTGAGCATAGGTAGGGAGCGTTTACCAGACATAGGCAACTTACCAGTGGTTACACTACAGGAGAAAATGACTTCCCCTCTCCCAGACACAATTAATGGCAAATAGTTCCTCAGGAGGAGTGGGGCCTCAAGAGCCCTCCCTATCATGACAGTGCTGGTGGGCCCCATCTTGGGCAGGTCTTGTGCATGAAACCGTAGCTGCAGTGAGTTCACTTCTAGTTCAGAAGATAGCATTTCACTCTTCTCCCCATATTCTGCCTCTCTAATCCCTTCTGCCCCATCTTCCAAAATGTTCTTTGAGCCTTGGGAAACAGGGTAGTGATATATATATATATATATATATATATATATATATATATATATGCCCTGTTTATGGCTTAGCGCTCAGCAGTCATTCATTCTTAGTAATGAGTCTTTATTAACTGTTGAGGGGTCTAATTTCTAAAGATAGGCTCAAAATTTGATGCAAGGATTAAAACAATAGGATTTGTATTCAGAGTGGTTCTTTGTGGAGAAAGCAGAATTTTTGCCTCAAAAATCCTTGTAATCTTAACGTTCTTGGGTATTGGGTGTGAAGATCTAATCAAATGAGACTTGGGGTATTCATATTTTTCTCTTTATTCCTAAGGTTTGTGAGTAACAGCACAAAGATGGAATGCAGTAAGTCCTCCTGGGATGGATTAAGAAGCTTGAAAGACAGCAAAACCCTATGTTGGGAAAAAAAGAAAGAAAAAAAGAAAGAAAGAAAGAAAGAAAGAAAGAAAGAAAGAAAGAAAGAAAGAAAGAAAGAAAGAAAGACACATGGAGGGATGTACTGAAGAACATTAACCAGAATGCAGTATGTCCTGCAGGACAGTGACATCTCTTATGTATCTTTGTTCATTTTTATCACACTTTTCACAATCTGTAGAGCAATGTGTGTCCACGCCATTGGACAGGAACCTCTCATGAATGCAAGAATGGCTTGCTCTCGTTCTGCAGGAGGCACAGCATAGTTCATGCACAGAGGGTCAGTTCCTCTATAAGAATGGAGGTCAGATTTTCCTGACTAGTTCCTAGCATGAGAAAAAGATTGGTGTCTAGTCCAGCAATGAGTATTGTGTTGTGTGTGTTTTTGCATTTGTGTGTATAGTTGTGTGTCCACATTATTATGTGTATTTGTGTTGTATGCACATACTCAAACACTACAAAATGAACCTTGTATACTACACAGTTTTCATTGTGTTAGTTATAATATATGATCTGAAAAATGACGTTGTCTGAAATCTCATAGCAATGCTCCCCACCTGCAACCAGCGGCATTACCCAAAATAATGGTCTCACCTTGGCTGAGTCAGCAGTTTACTGCAGTGCCCAGAGACTTTGTGCTTTGTAGTATAGGTTTTCTTCTGCTTGTCCAATACCAGTGTGCCTGGGATGAGATTTTTATATCCATAGAAGGATTTGGTGTGTTTTATTTGGTTTTCTGAAACTAGCACTAGAATTACAAAATCACATAATTTCTTCAGTCATATGGAAAACCAGAGCCTTTCTTTAAAAGTCACAGGCGGGGGATGGGAATTATATAATTTCTTAATGCCCCTTTCAATGCTGGGATTAAAATTATGTATCCATGTAGAGCAGTCCTAATTCAAATATAAAATTGGTTTATTAATAATAAAATAGATTGCACACAATTTTCTCAATTCTTATATAATTGTCATATTGCCTCATTTGGTCAGTTGTTATTATTTCTTAATTTCTAACATCCATTGATAACTAGTGAGTGTTTTTGGTTATACACAATATAAAAAACACAAAACATAAACAAAACCTAGGCTCAAATTAGCATCTACATACATGTTTTTGGCCAAGCTGTTTAAAGTCCTGATTTTAATTATCCTTGATTAAAAGGATAATTGTCAAAATCCCCCGTGTGGCCTTCAAGGCCCTCTCTGACCTAGCTTCTTTTCCCTCAGTTCCTGTCAGAACTGGGCCATATGGTCACTTCTCACTGCCTGGGGTATGAGGGGGTTGGAAAGAGGATGCCATAATGATAAGCTCATGCCAGGCTTGACTCATTCATTACCTTGGAACATTGCCACAGGACAGAGCAAAGATATTTTAGCAAGAAAGGAGGGGGAATAGGAACTGAAAATATCTACCACAGCTTCTGCCTGCTTCCCCTCCCTAGCAAGATTCTGTCAAAACTAAATGGTTGTCATTATCATAGTAGATTTTGTTGATTTTGTGGGAAAACGCAATATATATTTTTGTTTGATTTTGAGACATAGTCTCTCACTATGAAGCATTGGCTGACCTGGATATCATTATATAGACCAGGCTGGCCTGGAACTCATAGAGATCCACCTGCCTCTGCCTTCTGAGTCCTGGGATTAAAGGTATGCACCACCATGCCCTTCTGTAATACACATTTTCATGTATATAGATTGTAAATTTTATGTACACAGATCGTTCAAACCTCTTAAGAATTTCTGAGATGCCCCTCCACCATAAAGGTGTGATAGAGAATCATTATACTTAACTTTTTGCTCTGTTTCAGCATTGAAAACTTAAACAGAGAAGGGTTGCCTTAGGGGGAAATGTGGTGAGGAAACTGAACAATGGACATTAAAAATGGAAACATTGTACTAAGTTTGAAAAAAACTACCATCTTTTGCTTACTATTATCAGTAAGAAATAAGTAGGGAATTGAAAATGAAAAATTCCAGTGCTTGGTCTCTGTATGTATTGTTTCATATTACAGTTGCCCTTTATCAGTTAGTGATCATACTGAATCCAAAAAGATACAGGGAGCAAGTGTTTGCTCTTTGTACTGACAAGGAGCAAGCCTGCTAAAATCTGTACTTTCTCAGTCCCCTTAGGATGTGCTGCCTGAAGACTTGCGCTTAGTATTAAACATGGCAGAAGATGGAAAAGACAAGCCTGGGGCTGGAGAAATAGCTTAAAGGCTAAGGCTCCCAACCAGAAGTACTTGCCACATAAGCATGAGGACCGGAGTTTGGGTTCCTAGTACTCACATGAAAAACTCTGGTGCAGCAGCACTCAACTGCATTGCTAGGGCTGGAGAGGCAGAGACCTGAGAGGACTCGCTGGTCTGCCACTCTACCTGAACTGACAAGTCCTGGGTGTAGTGAGGGACCCTGTCTCAAAAAATAAGGTAGAAAGCAATAAAGGAAGATGCCCAATGTCAAACTCTGGCCTTTGTATCCAAGTGCATATTCACATGCACGCACATGTACACAAACACATGCACATGTATGCCTCACCCACAGAGAAATGAAGACAAGATTAGCAAAGGTTGAGTAAAGACTATGCATTGAGATGCACCGTCTATCACCAATGGATACGATTCAAGCTTTACCTTTTTAGGTACCAGTTTAATGTTTAAGAAAAAGTTGATTATTTAGAAACGTAAGATCTTAGAATGTTACCGTCTGTTCCAATTCTGGCTCAGTATGGACTCTGAAACCAGAGCCAGTGAGCTAGATCACTCCACACAGCTAGCTAATGGCAGGAGCAGCGCCAGGCCATGACCCCAGAGTACACCAGAGGACACAGATTTTCCATTTTAGAGCAAAGAACCACAGAGAAATAGCCTACTAAAATGTACCACCTCTCCCTCTCTGGGAAGGAACAAAGCAAGGACCCTGGGGCAGAGGGGATGGAGCTTTCTGTTCTGGATTTAGAGCCTAGTCAGGGAAGCTAGCCAGCTCATGAAGTTAGCCATAGGGCAGGGCACAATGATGAGCTCCTGTGCTGACCTTGGATTTGCGGCACAGGCTGATCCTTCAATATGCTGTCAGTGGTCCAAAGTGAAGGAAATATACATATGGAAAAGACAAGGTAGGCATTGCTCACCACCCTCTGTGTACATACAGATATTCATTGAAGTTTTTAATGGTAGTTCAGAGGCTCTAGTCAGAGTAGCATGACCTTGACAACATCAGGGACAGGGGGTCACTGAAGTGAGCGCACCTGATATGTTTGTGCCCATGGATCCAGATGCTGAAGAAGTTGAGACTAAAGCTTAGAGCAGAGAAATCTCTGTGGGCTTTTCCTTTTCCCTCCCCCACCTCTCTCTCTCTCTCTCTCTCTCTCTCTCTCTCTCTCTCTCTCTCTCCCTCTCTGTGTCTTTCTGTCACACCCACTTATGCACATTTCTGAAACTTTACTAGTTCCTACCCTTTAGTGTATCTGAGAATCATTTGGAAGATTTGCTAAGAATGTAGACTACCAGTCCCCACCTCAAACTTCTGTAGATTGTAGTAGGGTCCTAGCGATGACATTTTAGGTGATGGTGGCATCAGTGACCCAGGGAGGACCTCTTCAGTTACTCTTGTAGTCAGCAGATAGCAGCTGCACACACTGAAGTGCTCACACTGACAGAGTGTGACTACTGACAGCCGTCAATCATCCGCACAGCCCAGCCGCTGCTGGAGAAACAGCAGGGAGTTTGCCAGCCAGGAGCCTGCAGCAAACATGGCTTCCCCCGGAGACCAGATAATAGGTCCAGGGAAGGCAGCAGCCCCTAGAGCCAGCAGCTGTGGTGGAGTACCACTAGAGAGGATGGACTCCCTCACTAAAGAACGAACCTCCCGAAAATGTGCCAACATGACCTCTGTCGTTCAGTGGGTTCTGGCAGTGCTCCCTCCTAGCCAACCTTGGTGCAGAGGGAGGAGAGCAGAGAAGGCTCCTTGGGTGTCTTCTCAGCCCCACAGGATGGGGAAGTTCCTCTTCTGTCTTAGTTCTTTATGCTTCTTACTAGCCTCAGTTTTTTTATTATTTTTGGTTATGTAATAAATATCACTTGTGTTTATGAAATTATGTGTATATCCTATTGTTTCACATTGTACCTACTTTAAACATATCAATCTATTTTAAACATTTTATTCATTTATGTATTTTATATACTATTATATTTATATTAACACAATTGTTAGATTTTAAAATAATTACTATTTTATGTAAGTAATGCATTCAATTCTTTATATATTAGCTTCTAGTTTTTATTATTATGTGGTCTTCCTGCCAGATGTGCTCAGAACTAATACAACTATTGGGCATGCTGTTCAAATAATTATAGAAGATGAATTTGGAAAACTGTGCATCTTTATTTCCTGTATTTCTTTTCATTTTCCATTTCTTGTTTCTGAGATATTATGCATACACCATTTGTCCATAAGGAAAAAAGAGTTAACCAATCAGAAGTGCTCCAGATAGAGCCTAAATATAGTTCAGTGACAGAGAACTCGCCTAGACACACAGTCCCCAGCCCTATCGATCAATAAGCCAGTCAATTAATGTGCCACAAACTGCAACTCTGATTTTTGCACTTCCCTAACTTTTTCACATCAGGTATCTAGTGGGTTTTCTCTCTACATCTTGGATGCTCTCCATTTGACAGTATAGTCCCTTGGAAAAAAAAAGAGAGAGGCTGGGTTTTTTGAGTCTAGTATTTCAACTTACTTTTTAAAATGTGACTTGCCTTTTAAAATACAACCTACCATAGATTAGTTTGAAGATTATATGGATTTTCTTAACACTTCAAAGTGACCATGAAGAAGTCACCTGACAGGAAAGTCATTTCCAATAGTGATGCTGTCACAGTGTTCTTTAAAGATTCCAAGGATGCTGAGGGTTTTGTTTATCACACAAGCATGTAGACACCCACATAGAACCTGAAATTTTACAATAATAACCTTTACTGAGCATTAACAGTATTGACACACAGTGTCAAATGCTAATAAGAAAATGTGCTGCCGGATGTGATGGCACACAGAAGGTCAGGGTGGGGTCAGGAGGATCAGGAGTTCAAGGACAGTCTCAGCTACATTCTGAGTTTGAGGTAGGTCTGAGAAAACAAAAATTCAAGAACAAAAAATAAAAATAAAAACCAAGCAAACAAAATTCTGTTTTGACGGTTGGCAGTGCCTGTAATGCCAGCATTTAGAAGGCTGATGCACAATTGCCAGTTCCAGGCAAGCCTGGACTATGCAGTATGCAGTGATACCTTCTATGCCTCAAAAACACCAAACAAAGGAAGGGTAGGAGTGAAGAACTGTCCTCTAAAGCCTGGAAACAGGAAAAGGTGGTTTTTTCCTGCCCCTTCAGGGTTAGCTGACTCAACCAAAGATTATCCAGTTCTCTCCTGAGTAGAACAGTTTAGAGCTTGTAAGTGTAGATGTTAACCTGTACAAACACCACCAGGTTTTCTCTCCTCGCCCCTGCTGGCATTTGAGTCTAGAGAGGTCTTCTATGGGGGGTGCTGTACACACTGAAGAGTACTTACAACCATCCCTGTCTTCTTTTGCACACACACCCCACCCCTCACCCCCACCCCGAGTTGTAACTTCAACAGGTTTCCCATTACCAATGCCCCCAAGGGACAAAACCACTCCCCACTTGAAAACAGCTGATAAGTAAAATTAATATGGCTGGCAGAGATGCAAATCATTTTTCTGGTAGAGACAACAACCCTAAAAGCTTCAGTTTATTGCTCTATACAGGGTCCAGATTTATATCAAAGTGATGTTATTCCAGTAGTATTCTTACAGATACCACAAATACTGTCTCTAATTCTCTCTGAGCCAGCCTTACTATTTTGCCAGCTTATTAATTTCTTAAATGAATCTTTTAGACATGCTTGCTTTATATTCTACAACTCATATTTTTAACTATACAAAGGGTAACATACATTATTTCATGTTTGAACAACCATATAATTATGAGACTATAGATGGTACAATAACTACCCAAGGTCATGCTTCCAGCACTCGGAGGAGACAGATTGGGAACCCAGCTTTTATGGCTCAAGTAGTGACACTCTTAACCACTATGTTATCCTGTCTTATGAGTCCCTGCCAGTCCCCAAACTCTGTGGCTCAGTGTGGTGGTTTGACTAAGAATGGCCCCCATATGTTCATGTGTTTGAATGCTTAGTCACCCCGGGAGTGGATGAAAGGATTAGTAGGATTAGCAGGTGTGGCCTTGTTGGAGGAAATGTGTCACTGGAGGTGGGCTTTGAGATTTCAAAAGCCCAAGCCAGGCCCAGTCTCTCCCTCTCCCCTTGCATCCACTCTTTCTTTTCCTCTCCTCACTCCCCCCTCCCCACCACCACCACCTCCAGACCAGGATCCAGGAGTAGCCCTCAGCTACTGCTCCAGGGCTGCACATGGCTGCTACCATGCTTTCTGTCCTGATGTTAATGGACTAAGTCTCTGAAACTGTAATCAAGCCCCCAATTAAATGCTTTCTTTCGTAAGAGTTCCCTTGGTCATGGTGTCTCTTCACAGCAATAGAACAGTGACTAAGACACCCAGCTTCCTGAACCCACCTTTCAATTACACCAGCACCATCCTTAGCCACCCATTTTGTACACTATTAAAAGTTTTTTTAAGATTCTGTGGTTGTGTTGTAATACCACAGAAGCCACCTGAGAGTAAAGTTAACATTTATGAAGGATTATCTCAGATTATTGTTAGTGCTTACAGTAAGTCACAAATCACATGAAGAAGAAATGTTTACTTGCTGCAATTGGAAACCATGATTTGCTTCATATTCAGAAGCAGAAGAAATCAGAAGTTAGAAGAGTAACTAAGGAGATGGAGCCACTAATAGAGATGATGTGTACTGCCTGGAAATTATGTTTTCAATGAAATGCATAGAGGAAATGAATAGAAATTGCATAGAACAGAGAAAGATAAACCTATGTTTTCATTTAATTTGGGAACTTGAGCACATTTGTGCTACTTACCTCTCCAAGCCTAAAGAAACTGAACTTAGCACAAAATTGAAATCATTCTGTTGTGCCTGACGAAATTGATTATGGGTTGATATAAAGTGTCATCAAATGCCTGGCACCTGGTGAGTGTTCACTATTATTAGATCCATCCTTCAATTCCAACCCTCTTGACTCCATCCTACAGACCTAAAACTGTTCTCAAGATCAAATAGCATGTTATGAAATCATCTGGGAAAGTCTAAGAGGCCCAGCAAATGCAAAAGCTGTTAAAAGTTTATTAGACAGATCTAAGCCTGTCACTATGGCTAGAGGTGAGTCACTTAAAACCCTTGGGGTTTTTAAAATTATGATTCTTTCCCCTTCAAAGCTTCTCTTTATATCATTTTAATCCGTTTCATTCTGTAAAAACTGAATGGATGGGGTGAACAGTATATTTCCTCTAGGATGTGAGATGATATGAGAGCGGTCCTCAGCTTTTGTAAGAGATTATTCAACCTGTGAGTGTTCTGGTGGAAGCTCCACCTCAACTCCCCTCCCCCATCTCTTTCCCCAAACCCGCCCCTTCAAAGCCTGCCAAACACAGCTCCTCCCCCAGAAAACAGACACGTGGTTTTCCGGTCTCTCTTCCCAGTCTCCTCTCTGGAGGGGTGGAGAATCACCCGGAAATGCTTTACCCATTAAACCAGGCCTTTTTCTAAATCTGTCTGATTTGATTTGATTTGGATTGTTGTGTTGGTGGAGAGGCTTATCGGAGTGCAAAAAAGCTTTTCAGTGAGCTCTATTGAGTTCTATCTCTCCTACTACTCAAGGGAATCTTAACCCCAGCCAAGCCATTCTACCAAGCTGCTTCTGCCTTGTTCTCTTGGGGAAAATCATTCACTCTATCCTGCACAAAAGGCTGTGTGGCAAAATAGCAGGACCACAAATGTGTCAAGATCCCGTGCCAGTTCACCACCTAGAAGACTGAGTCATCTTGCCAGTGGGCTCTCCAACCCTAGCCAAATCTTCAAAACTGAAGCCCATATGATATCTTGGTTTTAACATAAGAGACCCTGAAGTAGAATCAACAACATACCCACTCCTAAAATCCCAGCCCCACCCCCAACTCTACAAGATGACTGGGTTTTGATTGCTAAGCTTTGGGTAATTTGCCATGCAGCAAACTAATAACACAACCTACTCCAGATTGCCAGCTGAGGCTGCCTTGAGTTCCTGCCTCCGTCAGCCAAAGAAGTTCTGAAGAACATATGAACAGTGTTCAAATCACTGGGGATGGGTCTTGTGCATCAATACAGTTCAAAAGCCCAACAGTTGACAACAGTATGGAGCCAGTTGCAAACCTCTGCTTCAACTGGGACTGTAGATATTTATCCTGTAATTATACTCCACACTTCATTATGGGGGTTAAGACCAGCTTTCAAGGACAGAAGCTAAGTCAGAGTTTTCCCACACTAGGAAACCAATCTGTTTCAATTTTACCTTTCTAAGAGAGAGACAGCCAAAAAAGATTACCTTGCTGTTCAGTTTCTGTCTTGGCCTTATTGTCCTATGACAGATGTAGGTGTTTGCTGTGGATGTGTCATTGGCCATGGAACAATTTGCTACTTCCATTATGCTCTACTGCCATGATTAGACTGAAGGCTAACTGATGACTTGGACACGATAAATTCTTTCAAGAACCGTTCAACAGTATTTTTCAAGTGTCTGTAAAGGTTCCTTTGTGTGCAGAGGAAACAAGGAAGATAGTGTCATGCTTGGCTTCTGTCTGATCCTCCTTAGCCCACACACGTGGTCCAAAGATACTGAATGTCCAACACTGAAGCTAGGAAATAACTTGGCAGAAGGCAGAGCATCTTTTTCTGCCTCTCTTTCTTATCTTTTCCATGAACAGGCAAGTAGCTTCATGTAGCAGTTACACTATAACACACTAACACTGGTTTTTAATCTTATTGCAAAGATTCTGACTGCCAATTGGTAATGGAATCAATCTAATATTCCAATTCCCTAGTAATTCTCTTCAGTTTCTGTGTCTCTTCAAAAACAGAACCTCAGCCAAATCCTTGTATTTTTACCTTAAAAGTCTCATCATATTCCAACTTTCACACTTATCCTCCGGCCTTTGACCAGGTAACCATCATTTATCTCATCCCTTACCTAATCAGTATCAACAGCCTCTTAACAAATAGTTCCATCGATAATCTTCTGCAGGTCAGTTCTAACTGCAAGATTTTTGTTACTGCATTGTAGGGTGCTTTGTGCTTCTTGCTTGATTGGAAGCCTGCCATTGCTGGCACCACACCTCTCCTCTCTGGGAAGGTTGTCACTTCTGTAGTGCAGTTGCTGAAATTGGATACCTTTGGTCTAATCCTGAAATGACCTCAGATAAACTCAAACTACTGGCATCCCATGAAATAGACTAGGCCTCTTCCAGAGTGTTATAACCATGAAAGAAAAAGAAAGGCTGAGGCCCTGTCCCTGACTGGAAAACACTAGAGAGACATGATAACTATATTCAATGCCAGACCTGAGTTGCATTCTGGAACACTGGAACCGTAATGGGAACATAGCTTGACTGGAAATAAGCTTTGTAGCTTAGTTCTAGTGTACGAGTTTCTTGTTTTGGTAATTGTGCTATGATCATGCTCTGTGTTAGTATTAGAGGGTACTGGGTGAAGACTGCCATTGCATGTTGGACATATGTAATGTGTTTCTTGATTATAAGGAATCACAATTAAGAAATTATTGAGTCTCAGAAGAGACTTTGGACTTTTGAGTAGTGTTGGGGCTGTTAAAGACTGTGGGGACATTGGAAATTGGAACAGTGTATTATGAGATAGTCATGAGGCTATAAGGTCCACGGGCAGAATGTTGTGATTTGAATGTGAAATGTACCTTCCACAAGCTCATGTGTTTGAAAACTGGGTCCCCAGATGGTGATGCTCTTTTGGGAGGTTGAGGAACCATAGGTGGAGCCTTGCTAGAGGAAGTAGAACACTGGAGGCTGGCCTTTACATTTTATAGCTGGGCTCCACTTCCTGTTCACTCTCTGCTTCCTGACTTCCATGCAGTGTGACAATCTGCCTCCTCCTCCTGCCATGATGCACTGCACCTCGCTGGAACTGTAAGCCAAAATAACCCCAACACATCAATAAAAGAAGGCACTAGGTGGAAAGCCAGGAGAACTCTGTGCTACGTACTCTTTCAACTTTTCTCAAGTTGAGTTCTTTCAAAGTGTGGATGGAAAAAGCAGATGACAACAGATACAATTGCCTCAGATGCTAATCATGTGTATTGGCTTAGTGCCAAGAGAAAGGGAGAGAAGGGAGGAGAGAGAAACAGAATTAGCCTGGCAGCTGCCATGAGATGAGAAGAAGACAATACTCCCATCAGCCCCCAAGTACACGAATCATACAAGTATCTTGAGGCACCGAGGTAAGGTTTGGCTCAGAAAATTCCTTATAGATACTTAGATACTTTCTGTTTTTGTTTTTTGTTTTTTTTTAGTTTTAGTTTTTTTATTAAGAATTTTTTAAATTCATTTTACATGCCAATCACAGACACCCCTCCCTTCCCACTTCCCGCCCCCCCCCCCCCCCCATCCCCCCCCCCCCCCCCCCAACCCACTCTCCATTCCCTCCTCCAAAAAGGTAAGGCCTCCCATGGGAGTCAGCAGAGCCTGGTACATTCAGTAGAGGCAGGTCCAAGCCCCTCCCCCTGTATCAAGGCTGTGCAAGGTGTCCCACCATAGGTAATGGGCTTCAGAAAGCCAGCTCTTGCACCAGGGATGGATCCTCATCCTATTGCCAGGGGATACTTTCTCTGTTGCTCAGCTGGGAAAACAGTGATGTGTTCCAACCATACAGGGAAATGCCTGATTTATTGCTGGGAACATAATTTCCATCTGTGACACCTTCAACTACAGAAGTCCTGGTTTTCCAGATTGGAACATTGGATGTCCAGTTCCCTAAAATTAAGAAGAATCTGCCCTTCTGAGCTAGCAACCATGGGAAGGAAACAGAGCAGGAAGATGATGACTCTACCTGCTGCCAGCCTCCCCGATAGTGTGTACCTTCCCATCTTCCTGCTTGTCTTCCCTACTTACACATAATTGACATCCATATCCTGTTGTTCTACTTCCTAAGATTAGACACACTTGCTTTTGTTTGTTTCACTTTGAGACCACGGTTCATGTGTACACAGTTGTGTCTGGGTACTGGTTTCTTGTAAAACTGTAATCATCTACTGAAGGTCCATATGATTATTTCCTGGAGACCTGTCCCCAGTCCCACAGTGTATTCTCACTATTTTAAGGCCAAAGTATGACATCCTCAGCACAGAGCCTATGTCTAAAATGAAGAACTATGTGCAAAGCCAGCTAGCAACAAGTCAAAGACAGCACACGAAGAGTCCACCAAAAGGCACACGTGAGCTGCCGATCTTAGCTATATCCCCTGCTCTTAGTCCTTCATACTCACAACCATGGACCACCCTTAATATGTTTGCCAGCTGTGCCACTTTGTCATTCAAAAACATAAATGCAACATACAGCATGTTGTATTTAAGTTTTTTTTTTTTTGAGGGGTTGGGGATTTGACTCAGTTGTAGAATGCTTGTCTAGCAAGCACAAGGCTCTGGTTTTGGTCCTCAGCTCTGAAAAAAAAAAAAAAACAATCTTTTTTTTTTATTCCCTATCTTGCAACATGTGCCATTTGGCCTTGAAATCACCATTCTCCTATCTCAGCCTCCTGAATGCTGGGCAATATGTATAACCATGCCTGGCTCGTAAGTTTCCAGAAAAGAACAGACATTCTATTGGGAATTGAGCTAAAGGCCATTTGTGTTATATTCTAGGAAACAATCTGACTTCGTTCCACACATCCTGAAAATTTGAGTGAGGCAGAGTGAAAGAAAAAAAAAAAACAAAAAACAAAACCGAAAAACCAAAGCCAAAACAAAACAAAGGGCTAGGCTGTTTATCAGAGGAAATCTGAACACACCATAACACCCAGGGTGCAGTATGTTTACTGCAAATTGTCTTGAAAGAAAAACAACTCAGAATAGTTCCTTTGTGCTTTACCCATTTATTATGTTTGCTTTCATCTGCTGAAGAACAGTTGGCTTCTCTTTGGTTCCTGGCTTTAGATTTGTTACATACAAGTTTAAATAAATACAGCATATTGTACTGACCTTACACGTGCTTTTGTGAACACATGTGTTTTCGTTCTCTGGGATGAGCATCTATGCATATGAACACTGGGCTGCATGGTAAGTGTGTGTTTGGTTTTGTAAGAAATTACTAGAGCCTTTGCTGAACAGTTCTCCACACAGCCTTAGACGGACTAGGTCCCACCCCTTTCTTACTTGTATTTCTTTTCTAAAAATAAATATTTTATGTATATGTGCCTGAGTGTATATGTGTCAGAGGAGATCAGACAAGGTCATTGGATTTCCTGTAACTGAGGTTACAGACAGTTGTAAGCACCTCGGGTTCTGGGAACTAAACTCGGGTCCTCAGCAAGAGCAGAAAATGCTCTTAACTACCGAGCCATCTCTCCAATCCGTCCCTGTTATTCTTATGAATAATGAGCCCTCTGGGAAGTCAGCATCCTCAAATAAGTCTCATCTCTGTTCCTGCTCCCTAGAAACAAGATGGTCTTCAGTAGTTTAGCCCGGTGTGTCATATGGCCCAGGATATAAAAGCCAGGTGGTCTGCTTTCCATGGTTCTCAGCTGTGATGTAGATGACACATGCACAAATGAGATTCCAGCATCCCTGCGCCTTGGCAGGACCAGCTCATAATGAATTCCAGGCTTCTGCTGACCCTTGCTGCCCATCTGTACCTAATGAATCTGCTTCATGTAACTAAGAGATGCAAGTTTTCTAAGTAGATGCAGGATTTGGAAACCATCACCCATCACACTTCTCTGCCCCTTCTCAGAGCAGCCAGGCCTGTCACCCCACATTCTCTTCAGCAACAGACACACGAAGGCGCTTTAAATGCTTACTGAATAGCTCTGTCGAACAACGGAAGGGGGCATAGCTGCTTTTCGGCTGTTCCTGGACATGACCTTGACTGCACATTTTTTGTTGTTGTTGTTGTTGTTATTCCTGGACATGACCTTCTGATGAAAACATTCCATAGCCCTCAGCCCCCATGGTTGGTTTCATGTTTTGGGAAGATGTTCATAGTGGAAAAATCATTGCAAACAAGTTAGGTCAAGGAAGTCTTAAGGGAAAAAAATTTTTTTTCAGCTTGTTGTGAGCCACCATGTGGGTTCTGGGAACTAAATTCAGGTCCTCAGCAAGAGCAGAAAACACTCTTAACCACTGAGCCATCTCTCCAGCCCTCCATTACCTGTGGTTCTTGTGGATGATGACACTACTGGGAACTCAGCATCTGGAAATAAGTCTGGCTGCTTTAGCTGGAAAGAAAAGTCTTTTTAAAGACAGTTGAAGATGTATTCTGAAAGGCTCTGAGAAGAGGCAAGGAAACACATTTATTGAGATAACAGGTCAAGCTTGTCTCAGTCTAGCTCATTCATTTATCCCAGCGACACTGTAAAAAAGATATTGTGTCCATTCTACAAACAATTCAAGCGAAGTAACTTTTCAAACAAGCTGTAGAATTAAGTGACAACAGGGAAAGGAGAAACCCTACTCCTGGCAGCTCCTAGTGGCCTTCAGCTCAAAAGTGTAGAAAACAGGAGACAATCAACATAGTCATGAAAAAGACAGAAAGAAAGGGAATAAGAGAAGAATCTCAGACTTGAGGTTTATGTATCCAGGGCAGGAAAATGGATCCGTCTGAATCTGTTTCTTTACCTGTTAAGGGAAGGTAACGGCAACTCCTTCACAAAACTGAAATAATAAAATAGGAGGAAACTGTTTGAAAAATGTAAATGGTGTTAGATTATATCATGTTCTAATGTAAGTACAGTCAGAGTCATAAGGAGGACTGACAATATGTAGGCATGCATCTCGGGTAAGTGAGACAGTGCCAGGAACTTGCTGGTATGGCTCCATGCTGATCCCTAGGTTTCCTTATGTGCAAATCACTGCTGTGTTTACACTCAAGCACCTTAGTAACACAGATCCTTAAACACTGTATGTAGCAGGAATCTTAAAAGGTCTTATTAATCAAATCAAACCTAAGGCCAATTATTGGGGTGAATGCTGGAAGATCAGAGATGCAGAACAAGCCACAGCTACCTCACCTCGCCAGTTCCTCAGCTGATCCTGTTTCCTCAGACTGGAAGCCTCTGTGTCCTCATCCGAATGGGTCTCAGCTGAACTGCTGCTCCAAAGCCTAAAAGCTTAACCAGCCAAATGCTTCTAGTTTCTGGTCCTCACGCCTTATAATTGTATTTTAACAGAGGGTAGATATCCTTTACATAAAGAATTTCAAAATGTTCACTATATTTCCCAGGATATTGAAAAGTAGGTAAGTGATTATCTTTACCAATGACATTCTGGACTGTGTCAATTAGGCTGTTCTGGCCTATGTCAATATTGTGACATATGTTATTTGTGTGTGTGTGTGTGTGTGTGTGTGTGTGTGTGCACAGAATTAGTAATGGCTAATAGTATAAGGAGTTACACATAATTTCCAAACACCAGTGTTTAAGAAAAATGGGAATTAGAAATCTGGAAGAAGGAGCAAGGAATTGGTGAATTGTGTCTGGAGAAGGTGACTGGGATAAAGACATGGTATTTGTACTCCTTTGCATTCTTCATTAGAAGTTCGAGCCATACCTTAGTGTGTTACTCTTAAGAAACACACTGAAGACAGGGTGTGGTGGTTCAGGTCTGTCATCCCAGCACATAGGAGGCAGCAGCAGGGGGATCTTTGAGGGCTTCTGTTTGTTTGTTTGTTTTTAGTTTTTCCAGATAGGGTTTCTTTGTGTATCATTGACTGTTATGCAACTGGCTCTGTAGACCAGGCTGGGCTTGAACTCAGAGATCTTCCTGTCTCTGACTCCCGAGGACTGGGATTAAAGGTGTGCGCCACCATTCTCACATCACTTCCTTATGGTTACAAATGACCATGACCTAATGGAAACCAGCCAAGATACAGTGAGCTGTATGCATTCTGGGCAAGATCATAGACACCATCAAGACTCAGGCTCTCCTAGATCACAAGTTTGAGCTGGTATATGCCAAGCATGCCTTTGTATGTGGGTGAGGGCATGGAGGAAGAAGAGTTTTCTGGAGCCCAAGATAATATGACTGCCCCAGAGAAGGGTTAAAAGGCTGGAAGATGGTGCAGAAGGAGAGGATGCGGGCTGGAGGGTATTAGCTCATGTGCTGAAATTTTACACTTCATTGTTTGGGAATTTGTTTCCCCCATTTTTAGAGAATTGTCTCTGGTAATCCTAAACTATCAATAGAGGTAATGTTTCCATTAAAAAAAAATAGGGGGGTGGAGAGATGGCTCAGCAGTTAATAATGCTTCCTGTTCTCCCAGAGGTGGTAGTTTGGTTCCCAGAAACCACAATTGCTTGTAACTCGAGCTCCAGGGCAGTTCAGAGGCCTCTTCTGGCCTCTGTAAGCACTCTCACACATGTGGCATTACCCCTACCCCACATACATATAACTAAAATCAAATATTTTAAAAAATAAAATACACTAAAATTTTAGAGAATTCTCATGTAAACTGTAAGTTTAACATACAAATAAAACTTTTAGCATTGCTTTCAATTCAATTAACTTAAATCATGAAAATATGAAGCTAGTTAATTTTCAATGTATCTTTTCAACAAAGTTGGAGATTGTTGAGCGTGCTTAACTTCTGAATAAAGTCTTTTCTTTTTACTATTATTTTGTAAAACTGATTTGTTAGGTGATGTACCTAATCCACCAGAAAGAATTATTTTCTAAGAATAACATTAAGTGCAGGTAGAGGCAGCTGTTTTAATCCCGAGTCCAGAGAGAAATGAAGCGGAAAGCAAATAAAGGAAAGTTAAACAAAAGAGAGAAAGCGATCAGACCCAGGATGGCCAAGGGTCACTGCTGGATCCCGGATTGTTAATGGTTTCCACAAACATCTGCAGCCATCGAAAAGTGATGAGGGCTTTTTGTATTTATGTTTCGTGTTTTGAGATGGGGTCTTGTTATAGTGCTACCCAGGCGGCCTCAGCTTCCAGTGTAGCCGAGATTACAGAAGGTCGCCTCTATACCAGACTGTGGTTAGGACTTGTCATAGGTCGCTAACCACAGCTGTGTGTGTACCTCTTAGCATCATGAGTGCTTAAAGAGAATCCACTTAGAAAATGAGTTTAAAAGGGGAACGCAAGACCTTCCCTTTTTGAGTTTCTAAAGTTAAAACGTTCGAAGTCAACTTAAGGGAATCTTTTTCTTTCTCTTTCTGGTCCCTTCTAGCCTCAGAGTCCGCCCTACTCCATCCAGCCAGTCAGGCTCGTAGCCCCACCCTCTCGGCCCTCACAGGTGCCCGCCGCTCAAGCCCCGCCCCACCGAGGAGCTCCTCCTCCACCTGGCCCTACGCCCCGCCCCCCCAGCGTCACCGTACGTCAGCGCGTCGTGGCGGAAGCCCGGCAGCGAATGAGCGCGGGCGGCCG
>CABHPP010137894.1:0-43864 GCA_902168425.1 Peromyscus attwateri | reverse complement strand
ATCATGCTGAGTCAAGGAAACTTGATGGGGCTTCTCTCGAAAGCCAGCCCTGTGGGCTTTGCTAAAGGTGTGTGTGCACAACTGTCAGTCTCACCTAGATAGTAGGTTACCTCGGGAACTTCAGCTCGCACTAAAGACCTCCACATTTTAAACACCCCCTTTCCTGGCCTTACCACTTAAAATTTGCTGCTCTGATAAAATAAAAGTTTTGTTCCATGTTCAGATAGCAAGTTTACAAGTACTTGTTTATGTGCATATCTGTGGTTAAGTTGGAAACTGATGTATTAATTTTTGTCAAATCGAGATTTTTTTTCACTCACAATAGTGATGAGTTAGCAGATGAAATTCATTTCACAGTTTAAAGAACTTAATTCCTTCCTGAAGGTGTTAATTGCTATAGATTACCAAGAAACCTAAGCTCTGGTTGTTTTATAGATTAAAACAACCCCACCATTTTTAATGTAAATTTAGTGCTATATCAGTTTCTATCTTCAAAAATATCAGCTATTTTTAACACAAAAAGAAGAGAATAAATAGGTAAAGAGAAACAAGTTACATTATTATTACACTTTTTCATAACATTTTATTATTTTCATATGTTTTAGGAAGCTATGCCCCTGTCTTGCTTCAACATCTGATAATCTGTGCTTTGCCACATTTAGGGAATAATTTCTAAACCTAAAATTACTGTACATTTCACAAGTATAGCTTGACCCACATCTAAATTACATAAGATTCAGAGTATCATAGGCACGATAACAATTCTATCAACTTACTGATTAATGCTGCCGGTTGCCTCGGTTGAACTTGGTACAGCAGCTTCGATGCCTTGACTTGTACCAAAGACTTCACAGCAGCAAAAGTATGTCGGGTGAAATAGACCTGATCCTTAATGTTCAGATGACAGAGTGGTCAGAAATACTTACAAACACAAGGACAAAATATGGTTAAAAACATGAGTTCTGAACCGTTAAAAAGTCCTGCCCTTATGTACTGGACTGGAATGAATAAATTATTAATGCTTTTGAGATGTGGAAAGTATACTTTATCCTCAAAAGCAAACCTATACACCTGTATTCTAGACCCTAGAGTCTACAACTCTAGTAATTTAAGTAATTTAGGGGAATATAATATGTTTAGTGTGTTAAAATGCTGTTCTTCAGTTTTATATATAAAATCATTTACTTGCTTTGTACTTCCAGAATACACTTAAAATTCAATGTACATTACAAACAGAAATGACAGAAAGCGATATGCAGAGGAGAATATTTCATTAAATTAGATGCACTTGATAGATAATCACTGAACTTCTACCACATGCCAAGCATAGTGATAGATCATCCCAAGCAGACATTTATTGGAGAGTGTGCTGGTTAGTTTTTGCCAACTTGAGACAAACTAGTCACCTTGGAAAAGGGAACCTCAACCGAGGAATTAAGTTGGTAATATTGGTCTGCGGAGTATTTTCTTGATTACTGATTGAGGCAGGAAGCCCAGCCCCACTGTGGGCAGTGCCTCTCCTAATCAAGTGACCCTGGATTGTATAAGAAAGCAAGCTGAGCAAGCCAGTAAGCAACATTCTTTCACGTTTTCTACTTCAGTTCTTGACTCTAGGTTTCTGCTTTGAGTTCTGGCCCTGACTTCCCTCAATTATGGATGTGATGTGGAAGTGTAACCATTATTAACCCTTTCTTCCCCCAAGTGACCTTTAGTCATGGTGTTTTTATCACAGCAACACATAAAAGTAACTAGAACAGAGAGTATCTTCACATTATCAATTTATTAAATATAATATTGCTACATATGTATATATATGCACATATTCTTTATACATACATATATAATAAATATACTAACTGGTGAGGTTGGAGTAAGAGGAATATAACTTATGTCAAATTTAAATTAAATACTCTAAAATTATTTCTATTTTATCTTAATTTTGAAGAGTAATGATGCTATTATAATTTTTTTCTGGTGATAAAAGCATACCTTAAGAAAATCCTTATGTTTCCATCATGAGATATGTTTGATTAATGATGCTCTGAGTGGTACTAAATTTGCATTGTGTTGGTATAACTTTAACAAAGAAAACAGAGATGTAAAATAATTGCTTTTAATACCATAATAAATTTAAGCCCACTTAGTCATTGAGTATTCATTAGATGTTGGAAGCTCTGGGAATACAGCAATTAATAAACCAGATCCCCTGACTTTCATAAATTTTCCTCCACGACAACACAATGAAGAGGATCAGTGTTGCAGTTTTCCTTATCTGTATCATAAACTCTTTGGACTGTGATTGCCAGGTCTTGCTATCAGACCATATCAAATATTCCATGGACTGTTAGAAAATATTAAGGATTCTAAGTCATAAGAAAAAAGTCTTCTGTTTTTACAAACTATACACAGTACTTCAGTTCAACAATTATGAACCTGATACATCATTAGGATCATCTATTTGTTTGCACAGAAATGAAATTACATTATGAACCTTAGAATGAATCATGTAGCAACACCAACGAGTGGGTACCAAAGGCCTGTCTGTGCATTTGATTCATTTTACAAATGCATAAATAATATGCTCTTTATTAACCCATTGCTGACTACTCAGCTTTCATATCATATAATTAGAAAGGAGGCTTTGTAGCTCTGACACTATTACAAGAGCAGGAAAAAAGTATTCAGTTGCAGAGCTAAGGCAAGAAACTGACTTTGATGTCAACAATGACAATTATGCTAGCAACAGCATATGATAATACATCCAAAAATGGTCCAGGTCAAACTCAAGATTATTCTTACTTTAAAATTTTTAACTGTAATTTTTCAAAATCCCTGACATTACCAGCCAGGTATGTGAGGTGATCTTCTGTCTTCACAGAATGCCTCTAGGAGAGGACATTTTCACATTTTACTGATATGAGGACTGAGCCAACAGGGTGTGGAGTAACCTGCCCAGTACAGAAGGATGGTAAACAAAATGTGCAGTTGTGAATTGCTATGTCATTTGTCCCCAAACACACTTGTCCATATTCAGCTCACCACTCCCGCTAAATCAAGCCTGGAGTTCTAAGTATAACGTATGTGGTACACATTTATCATTCCACTCACTGTAGCAACAAAAATAACTTCACTTTTCCAGTATTTTAGGATACTATAGACTCAGTACAGATATTCCCTTGACTTTCTATTTTAACTTTGCTCCTGGATTTAGATAATTAAATGATGGGGGAAACCTATAAATTGCTCTGGGCAAAAGGGCATTTTAAGGAAGAATTGAAAATTGGGCATAGGTTTTGTTATGGTAGGCATTTAAGGCTGTGCTTTCATAATCCATATGCCTTATTTTGTAAGCAGTGCTTAATGGAGGTGTTTGAAAGTGGGTGAGATTGATTTAAATCATTTCCTCCAACCAAAGATCCCAAACTTGGCACTCGTGGACCGTACTAACCCAACCTGATTTTCAGTATCAGGATCTACTGGGAATCCAGCCAAAAAGAAAAAAAATAACAACTGGCTAATGTAGTTGAAATAACATCACATATACATAGTCAGCCAGGCAGAAATGTACTTTAGGAAAAGTGACATTGATCTTGGGCCAAGACAGGCGGCATTTGTGCAACTTCTCAGCACAAAATGAACCTTTGATGAACAACAGGGAAGAAACAAGAACAAGGACTTGCTTGTGAGATTGTCTAGAGAGACCTGCAGAGGTGCGGTTTGACTGAATGCCATATGCAGCAAGTATCTCTGGCAAGTATTTGTCCATGCGGTATCTGAACGCTAACGTACATCTGTGATGGGACTCTGTTTGGATTAAGACTGGAACAGAGATGTTTCCTTTACTTAAAAATATATTAGTGTGAGAGTGAAAGTAACACCAGCACTGTAAGTCTAGACCGAAACTGAGGCAAGAAGAGAATGATATTCTCATACTCACTTTCTAATAAATATCAGTGAATGGAACCTTGACAATATACTTCAATGGAGCCTTTGGTGCACATCTAAGAGCTTGAGCTGTCTAGAAAAACTCCAAGTTATATTCATGTAACTCTAAATTCCAAAATCATGGGAACATAGCAATTCTCAAAAAATATTTCCTGCCTTCATTTAAAAAAAAAAAAAAAGGTATTGTCCGAAACAAGACAGGGTATATCATCCTCTATGATCTTTCTACTTCATAAAAGACAATATTTTTATTTTATCAGTTTTCTCCTTGACTTGCAAGGAGCCCGTTAAGTTTCTCAGACAACCTGCCGCAACATTCTGCCATGATAGAGCCTTGCCTTGGTCTGCACAACTAAAACGCATTCACTAGTCCAGTGGCGAATGCCTCCTAGGGCTGTTATGTGGCAGAAACTTTCACTGATGATATCACTCCAGGTGGCATTTCACAGTAGCAGCTTTCAAGGAGAAATCTGGGTGGTGGTAATATACAGGCAAATTACGATTAGAAATAAGAGTAAGAAAGACAGAAGTTGAACCCAGTATAGGAAGGTTAGTTTGGCCTGGCTGTTGTGTCCATGGGCCTACTCTGTAGTATAGTGCATTAAGTGGAAACTGCTCACTTATAAGAAAGCACAAAGAAATGGAAGAGTAACAGAAATTGAGATGGAAAGCACCGTTAATGAGCTTGACCTCCTCTCTCCGCCCATGGAGAGACTCCAGGAAAGAAATACTAACTGGCATGAAAATCTATTTCTAGCCAACAAATTTATCTTAATCTCACCCTCAGCGTGACCTATAATTACACTCCTTATTTCATTGCTAAAAAGAGAGTTAGAAAGTATCTGCTCAAATTAGAAGCTGAAACTGAGACCAAGAAATGTTAAGTAATGTAAGGAAATTCACCTGACAGGTGAGTTGCAGAATCTCCTCCAAACAACTAGATCAGCTTCCTTCCTTTTGTTCTCTGCCAGTGTTTGTCTCTCTTCAGCAGTTTCTGTTTGTCTTCACGTTGGGGCTCATCTTGGCACCACCAGTGTAATTTCCCCTTTAAATTAACTTGATTTTTTTTTCATTGTGCAACTCTCAGATTGCATTCCATCATTGAGGAGAGTTAGAGCCAGAACTCAAGCAGGAACTTGAAAGCAGGAACTAAAGCAGAGACCATGGACGAGTACTGCTTACTGGCTTGCTCCTCAGGTCTGTTAAATATGGCCATTCTCTTTTCTTATATAATCTAGTACCAACTGCCCACGAGTGGCACTGTCCACAGTGACCTGGGCTCTCCCACATCAATCATTAATCAAGAAAATGACCTAGGGACTTGCTTACAGGCAAACTGATGGAGGCATTTTCTCAACTGAAATCCCCCTTCCCAGATAACTCTAAAACAACCAGGAAAAATTCCTTATGATACTATTGACTGAATTTCAGGTACAAAATAGGATTACTTGATTTGGATGGCTTAGTGCCAACTTAAAACTTACTTAATTATAACCTTAGCAAGATATAGCAAACATAGCTACCTGTTTTGCTTGTGGTTGTCTGTGTACTTAGTTGGAAATGGAATTATATCTTAATTGATTGGTGTCTTCTTACAGCAGTACAGAGTCCTGACTCAGGGAACATCACTTGTATTAGGGACACTTTCATTCAATGCCCTGAAGGATACTGAACTATGTGAAGTTATGCAATGCTGTGGTCTGAATGGTGTCTCTAAGTTCACATGTGGGCAACCTAACCTCCAACCCAGTTGTTTCATAAAGTAATGCCTTAGGGGAGGTGTTTTGGTAATGAGAAATGTATCCCGGTGAAAAGATCAATGCCATTACAATGGTCTTGTTGGAAAGAGTTTCTTTCTATCCTTTCCCTTTCTCCCATTCAAGGACACAGCAAGGGGATCCTCACCAGATGACAGCACCTTCATTTGTGACATCATAACTTTCAAGATGTGAAAAATAAATTTTCATACTTTACAAAGTATAAATACTGTACTCAAACACACTCAAATAAGAACTCTGAACCAATTACTAAATTCCATAGAATGGCTCTTGCTTGAACATATAATAGAGTCAGCCATAAACCTACCACCTCCTAACTCCAGGGTAAATACTGACAAGCGTGGCTTGCCTGTGCCTGCCTCCTACTATTATGGATTAGCGAGTTATAAATAAGGTAAAACTTTGTCTCCTCACCCCACCTCCACTAAAAGCAAGTATCATATTAAATAAAACATACTGAAGCCTACTTATGCAATGAGGAGCATTTACCTTGGACTCAGAGACTCAAGTTTGAATAGCTAATTAGCTTTACTTAACAGCTAGGAGAGAAATCATACAATATAACCTGTTCCCTCTCTCAGAAATGAAAGATAATTATTCTTTACTTCTGGATTGTAATGAGAATTAAGTTGAATTAATATTTTAGATGAGTTGGGCCAGACAAAATATTGCCTTAATTATTTTGTTCATTAAGATTTCGTGATTGCCTAACTTTTCTTTCTTCTCCAATCTTTCAAAAGTAATACAGTAAATATATTTTTCCATGCTTCAGCTCTAAAAAATACTTTAGAAAGTTAATAATAAAAATATGATTAACCATCTTCTTTTTGGAACTAAACTGATGCAACTAGTTCTTTAGAAACATTCTGCTAAGTGTTCACATCTGTGGTTGTTGGTATTATTTGTCAACTTGATTGGATCTGGGATCAACTAAAAAGCACAAATCTGGAAAAGTTAATTGAAGGAGCAGGAGTCTTCCCACAGAGTAGGTGGCATCTTCAGGTTGTGGCCCAGATATAGAGAAGTCTGTGGGAAAATAAATACTGCTGATTTTCCCCTATTGGCCCATGAGTACATCTAATCTGCATACTACAGCTATTGCTACCCTCTCCTGATATCAGAATGATATCAGAACCTTTTTTTTTTTTTTTTTTTGGCTCTCCAGAACCTCTGGACCTTCAATGCCAGTTGGGTGTGCTGAGGAATTTGACGTTAGGGTCTGAACAGCTCACAGATTCTCAGCTTTCCAGTGTGCAGACAGCCATTTTGTACAGCCCAACCCATATCCTGAAAGCCAATCTAAAAACCCTCCTTATAATATATATCCCCTCTCTAAGTCGTATGTAGTGAATCTTTCTCTGTCCCACCAGCCAGCTTACAAATCATGACATGGAGACTTATTATTAATTATGAAAGCTCAGCTGATAGCTTAGACATGTTTTTAGATAGCCTGTATAACTTAAAGTAACCCATTCCTATTCATCTATGTGCTGCTCCGAGGCTCATTTACCTCATCTACATACTGTCCATCTTGCTTTCCTGCTTCCACCGTGTCTCCTCCCATCTTCTTCCCAGTGTCCTCTTGTGGTTGATATATTATGCACCCCAATAAACTTATCTGGGGGTCAGAGAACAGAACAGCCACTATATTAAACATAGAGGTTAGGCAGTGGTAGCACACGCCTTTAATCCTAGCATGCTGGAGGCAGAAATCCATTCAGATCTGCTGTGGGTATCTTTCTATATGCTGTGAATATGTGTTGCTCTAATTGGTTGATAAATAAAGCCAGTTGGCCTATGGCAGGACAGCTTAGAAGCAGGTGGGAAATTCAAAGAGAGAGACAGGAAGAAGGCTGAAGAGATGCCAGCGAGCTGCCCACAGAGCAACATGTAATGGGACACAGGTAATCCACCGAACATGTAGCCATACATAGATTAATAGTTATGGGCTAATTTAAGATACAGAGCTAGCTAGCAAAAGGCTTGAGCCATGGCCATGCAGTTATAATTAATATAAGCCTCTGTGTGTTTACTTGGGGGATGGGAGTGGGAGAGATTTGTCCCGACTGCTGTCAGGCTGGGAAACAGAAAAACTTTCAACTACGTGGATCTCTGTGAGTTCAAGGCCACACTGGAAACAGCCAGGTCTGGTGACACACACCTTTAATCCCAGAACTTGAGATCTCATGTCTTGTTTGGGAAAGACACATGCCTTTAATTCCAGGAAGTGATGGCAGGAAGAAGAAAAGTATATAAGGCGTGAGGACCAGGAACTAGAGGCTTTTAGGCTTTTAAGCTTTTAGGCTTTCAGCAGCAATTCAGCTGAGATCCATTTGGATGAGGACTCAGAGGCTTCCAGTTTGAGGAAACAAGATCAGTTTAGAAGTTGGCAAGGTGAGGTTGGCTATGGCTTGTTCTGTCTCTCTGATCTTTCAGCATTCACCCCAATACCTGGCTCCAGGTTTGTTTTTATTAACAAGACCTTTTAAGATTCGTGCTACATCCCCTGGGCCTGGAAATCCTGCCTAACTATTGGCCATTCAGCTTTTAAATAAACCAATCTGAGTGACACATCTTCAGAGTATACAAAAAGATTATTCCACAACAGTTATATTCCTCTAGAGAACCCTGGCTAATACAGCATCCATCTGTTACTAAATTTTATGACCGTTTCTTCAAAGAGAATTTTAATAAATATTTATTGAGCTCTCGTATAATATAAACTGTCAGCAATAAATCAGCACCAAAGCTATGAGCATGTAGATGATGTCTGGGGGCTGGTGAGATGGCTCAGGCAGTAAAGATGCCCCCTGACAACCTGAGTTTGAGCTCCAGGATCCGTGTGGTACAGAAAGCCAACTCCCCAGTATTGTCTCTGACTTTCACACATGTACCATGGTACACACACTATTGATACATACACATTTTTAGAAAGCAGGTTATACTTTAAAATACATTAAACAAGAATGAATTATGCAATTAAATAGTTGAATTTGTCTTTATCATGTAATACAAGTCCCAGCACATTTAATCTTTTTGTTAATATAGATAGGAGGTTAAACATGATTCCTAACATAATTATTGCACAGCTTCTGGTTTGGGTAGATAAAAGACATATTCCCATATGCAAAGTGAATATTCCATAAATAAATATAAATACAAATACAAATGTTAATACAGCCAAGAAAATAATAAGAAACACCTAGCCAAATATAGTATTAAAACCAAATGAGGATTTAATTTCATATATTATGACTTAAATTAGAAAATAATTTATTATTAGTATATATATATGCATATATATTATATATATGGAGTGTATGTGTGCACACATGTGCACATGCATGCCGTGGCATGTGTGTAGATGAGAAGACAACTTTCAGGAGTCTGTTCTCTTTGTTCATGGTGGGTTCTGATGATTGGATTCAAGTCCTCAGGGTTTCACAGGCTTTCATGACAAATGATTTTACAAACCATCTCTCCGGCTCTAATTTCATGGACTACATTCTACATTGTCTTTCTTGATATTCTGCATTCAGGCTTTTAAATGATTCTTAAATTTAATTTTCAAACTATCATGTAAAACAAGCTAAAACGCTCTTTCTGTCATCTTACCGAAGTCCAGTTTCAATTGTCTCCCCACATCAAATGTGGTGTGGAAACCAAGTCTTCTGTGCTTGGATCCAAAAGTGAATACATAGAGCTGCTGTGAGTAAATCTCTAGAGGAGGCTTTCTCGCTGTCCTGGTCTGGCTGTTTTCATTAGAATCAGCTGGAATGGCTGTTAATAAAGAAATCTTCTATACCCTATCATCCCAAGTTACTAGTAGGCAGAATAAACGACTCCTTAAAGACATGTCAAAATCCCCAAATCTGTTGTCTATTTTGGTTGACAAATGAAAAGGTCGCAGATGGAGTTAAGGTTGCCAGTCAGCTGACCTTAAAATATGGAGAATATCCAGGTACCCACATGCTCTGTAAAAGGAGAATCAGCTGCCAAAGGAAAAAAAGTGACTACAGAAGAAAGTCCCAGAATTCAGTGTGGCCAGCTGAGAAGATGGAGGAAAGCAGTCACGAGCAGACTGGGTGTGCCTTCCAGGAGCTGCTATGGGTAAAAAGATAAATTATTATGTACATCTCCAGAAACGGAACCAACTTAACCCCCCAAAAAAGCCATTTTTAAATGCTAGTTTACAAAAAAAAAAGGAAGGCCACACATTTTTGTTATTTAAGCCACTAAGTTTATGGTAATTATTTCAACAAAAATGCATGACAAATCAAGATTTTGGGATATATGGGAATTTGCCTTTTGCCAGTGTTCCAGATAACTCCTTTGTATGCTAATATATAAAAATATTACTAACCTTGAAGGAGGAGAGATGACTTAGTGGTTAAAAGTGCTTGCTGCTCTTACGGAGGACTAGATTTCAGTTCCTAACACCCATGTCAAATGGCTCACAATCACTTGTAACCCTCTTCTAGACTCTAAATGAATATTCATACACACACAGACACATACACACACAAAATAAAATAAATAGATCTGTTGTGAAATATTATTTTAAGATGTGGTACATTTGTTTATGCTGTTGAATATTTGTCTTAATGATGCAAAGATTTGCTATATTCTCTTATGGTTCACTTGTTTTAACTCTGTGAAGCTGTGTTACTTTGCCTGTCTAAAATACCTGATCTGTCTAATAATGAGCTGAATGGCCAATAGCAAGGCAGGAGAAAGGATAGGCGGGGCTGGCAGACAGAGAGAATAAATGGGAGGTGAAATCTGGGAAAAAGAAGGAGTAAGAAAAGGAGGAGGACACCAGGGGTTAGCCACCCAGCTACAGAGCAAGTCACAGAGAAGTAGAGAAAGGTAAAAGGTCAGAGGCAAAAGATAATGGGATAATTTAAGTTAAGAAAAACTGGGTGATAGGGGGAAGACTGATGGGGAGCCAGAGGTGGGATAAGATGGGGATCTGTGGTTGGTATGTAAAATGAATTTAAAAAAAAAAAAGTTAAATAAAAAAAGAAGGAAAACCTGGCTAGTAACAAGCCAAGTTAAGGACAGGCATTTATAAGTAAGAATAAGCCTCTTTGTGTGATTTATTTGGGAGCTGAGTGGCGGGCCCCCCAAAAAAGTGAAAAGAATAAAAACAAAGCAAAAATAAAACAAAACAAAAAACCAACATAAATCTTTAAAAAATTACTAAGTTTTCCTTTATTTTAAACATTAAATATATCTTAAAAGAAAGATAAATTTCCTACTTTGACTGAATAGAAAAAACAAGTGGGAAAAGAGTAATTAGACTTTTGTTTGACAGCTGTGGACTTAAAGAAGTAAAGAAACAAGGCAGTGAATTTTACACTAGCACTACAAAACATTTAAAAATTGTACTTAAAATTTTAAAATATGTTCAATGATTTCCAGTGAACCTTCCTTACTTGGATTATTAAAGATTTTAAACATAAGGTATTATGGACTCTTGTTTTAAAAAACTAGAGGATTTAAGGAAGGGAAATATTCATATTACCTAGCATATATTACTGATAGATATAATAAATGAATTTTCAAGGCTGGATAGGATTGGATACATAGGAAGCATTAAGGTAGATAATATCTGGGAAAAACAAAATCTAGTATTAACAGGCAGGGCTTAGGACTACAGCTCATTTGTAAAGTGACTAGTTAATACGTTCAGTTAAACGACTAGTTAATACGTTCAGTTAAACGACTAGTTAATACATTCAGTTAAACGACTAGTTAATACGTTCAGGCCCCGCATCAAAAGAAAAGAAAGTGGAGGGGAAATCACCTAAATAAGAGATAAAGGTCTAAAACGGGCAGTGCAGCTAACCTAACTAACAAGTGGCCTGTTGGGGTTTTAAGAAATAAGTGGGCATGAAGAATGAAAGAATTTCAATGTAATCATGTCTCAAGCTTTACTGCGCACATGGATTGCATTCGTTATCACCAGGAAAGTTTTCACCAAATTGTACTGTGCTTAATTAAACATGCCTAAAATAAACTACTCAGGGCCAGACTCCCCAAGTTTAAACCAACACTGGCTACCGAGTCATGTTGACCCCCAACTACCTTCTTGCCTCTGGCAGATCATTATTCTGCTGGTTGTAGACACCCCTAAAACTGGCACCCAATGTGTGGGGCTTGACCCTCAGAGAAGGTACGAAAAAAATTTTTTTTAAATAGAAGCAGAGGGTAGGAATTCAGTCTTCTCACCCAAGGGGCTGCAACCGTAAGTGACAGAGTGAAATAACATGGGTTTCTCTCAGTCCTCTGAGGCAAAACATTTTATACAATTATTGAGCTGTTTGTTAAGATCCAGAGAAGCAAAACATTCAAAGCAACAGCTCTGCAACTTTGTACAAGTGACTGTAAAATTGAATCCTAAATGGTTTGGATCCTAAACAAGGAACCATTGATGTTGAAAATTGAAAACACATAGGAGCTAATGTAAAAAGAGCCCATACTAAAATCCCTGTAAATTATTTTGCATTCTAGACTACAGTTACATATTGCTTGGACCCCCTCAGGAGGATAATAACATACACACACACACGCACACACACACACATCTTCTGGACACATCCAGGCAAGTCTTGGCAAAGCAGGCCAAGTAGACTCTGAAGCCTCTCTTGCTCCCTGGTGGTCACTGGGCCAGGTATGTTTAAGGCTTGCCCGTTTGAGCAGAGCTCAAAGTTCTCTGGCCTCATGGCCCTTTCCGACCTCTGGGTCCACAGAACACTGAGAAGAATCTGATGCTCATTGCCTGAATTTTGAGGGGCAGGCAGGGCTCCATAATTACATGAACATCAGGGCTGGGCTGCCCCAGCGCACTTAGCTTTTTGTTCTCCCCCCCCCCCCTCAGGAATGAGCCAGTATTGATTGATCAATACCCCCTTTGTTGGGAAAAATTAAAATAGGCCCAAACTCTAGTATAGGAACAACTACAACTAGGATATATAGAACTTCAGTTGGCCTTTGGAACTTCCCTATTTTTGTATTCATAAGAGGGAAAAACATTCTACTATTACATGATCTTTGGGACATAAATGCTACTATGAAAACAGGGGGGACCCTCCAGCCAGATTTCCCTGCTGCTACTATGATTCCTCAAGGATATTTATTATTATACTTGACTTGAAAGACTGCTTTTTTTCTATTTTTTTTTCACATCCCACTGTTGGCCACCTGAAGATGTCCTTGGTAGGCAAGTTGAAGAGACTGGGGATAGCCAGAGTGGTCAAGACCCCTGGCCCCAGGAGAATGGAGAAGGCTGAGAGGCAGGGATGGGTCTTCAAAATCCAGACTATGCCATTTATTTAAATTCGTATGGCAGTTTATTGGGTACACAGAGGAGGGATCAGAGTCTTCTGGTCACAATGGGTAGCTTTGGAGCTCCAGTTTGCACATCCTCACCCAAAATGGGTACCCTGAAAAAAGTGACTGAGGCTCAACAGTAACTGACATCATGTATAAATTAGCCAATGAAGGATAGAGGTCGATTGAAAATGGGAACTGGCCTAACTTGAGTAAAAAGGAGAGTTGCAGAAGGATTATGAATCTGGAGAGGGTATAATAGAAGTCTGGAAGTACTTGGGATGATGTCCTTGAGGATGGAGTCTAGTAAGTGGAAAGTGGGAATGAATGGGACATGAGCTTGGACACAGAAACAGAAGAAAGGTTTAGCACACTCTTTCAACTGAGTTTCCTTGCCTTGAAAATAAAGAGTGAATAGAAAAATAAAAGCAATCCTATTGAAACACGGCAGTAACACTGAGCTGCTGGCACCCCTGTCTCTAGAGCACAAGCAGGGAGAGCCTGCCTAGAAGAGAAGCCAGGGGCAGCCCTGGCTGTTGCTGGTAGGAGGCTGCTCCAAAGGGTTGGTGAAATGAGTTGTCTGTTACTGAAACTATAGATGCTTCCACTGCTGGTGCATGCTCAAATTATCATCCATCAAATTATCACAGCCAAACACATCCGAAATTTTATCTTGTCTTTTACCTCAAAAGGGGAGACTTCCTCACTTCCAGCCTCTCAGACACTGAGGGTACAATCTACCAAGGTTCCTTTGTATTTATTATTATTAAAACTTCAGTTTTTTAATTTGTATTTTTGTACAAATTTGTATTTTAATAATGCGAGCAGGCTTGGGAGAGGTATAAGAAGAAAAACTGGGGTAAATTGGAATCAAGAAAGTTTTTTTTAGAATATTTCTTCTGGATAATAAATACAGTGGCCAAGGAATGCAAGCGTAATTGCACATTTCTCAAATTTTCTTGGAAGCTGAAAGGGGCTAACCCAGAGTACAATCAGTAGGAGTTAGGTTATTTTGAAATTTTCACCTAAAATTATTTTTGGTGCAGTCTGAGAATCTGTTATATCAAACTGTCCATGAAATGTAGTAAGAACTAGATCCTTCCAGTGAGTTCTGTCTACATGGAACTGTTATGCTTTGATACTGCTGACATTTCCCTTTCATTTACAGTATCAGCTAGATATGTACTTTCATGCTCACACGGGAAAACACAATTGTTTTCTCCTTCAGGGTTTTCTGTGTTCATTTCTCGGGGCCTTCTGAGTGTCCTGTTACCTAGTAGAAGAATTTCAACTGCCTCGAAATTTAAAGATCCTTACATAAATAACATTAGGTTTAAATCTTCAGAAGTTAATGACCATTGTTAATTAAATAGGTTTTGGTTGCTTTTTGGATTTGTGCTTGCCTTTGGTCTGATATAAATGATCAGACTGTGGCAAGGGAGGAAGTTAGTAGAGGAGGTTCAGGAGAGCATATCCTCGACTGAGGGCAAATTTTACACAGTATTCCAAGCTCCTGGTGCATAATTGCTAATGGGTGGTTTTTACATCAGCTTGATATCTGGACTAGTGCTGTCTGTGCCTGGGTCTTTCTCTGCTGTCAGGTGTGCTCAGAGTGCACTACATAGTGTCTCTACCTAACTAGACTGCCACAGAGCATAGCCCTGGGCATGGAATGGGGCCCTAAGAGCTCCAGGAAAATACCATTATGTCATATCTGGAACCTGGCTTTGTCAAATATCTCTTATGCATTTCCTTTCTAGGACTCCAATTACAACGGAAACTAATAATGGTCCTGCTTATACTAGCAAACAATTTAAGGAATTTTGCAATTTATAGAATATTAATCATGTGACTAAAACCCCTTACAATCCACAGGGTCAAGACACTGTGAAGCATTACCATTAAGTACTTAAACAGCAAATTTTAAGAGTAAAAGGAGGGTATATACACCCATGTAAATCCCACTGTGTTTGCAGAGATCCCTCCACCCCTGTTTCCTGTGAAGAATGTTAACTGATAGGTTTAAAGCAGGCAGACACAAGTTCCAGGAGGACCCACATGACTGAGCAGTAGTTACTATGGCATATCTCTAGTGCCCATACAGAGTCTGATTGGCAACAGGGCCATTTAAACAGGCTATATCTAGCTTTCCCACAAAGAGCAGAAGTTATATAAAGCTGATATCTATGTAGACCACATTGAGGAACTGAGAAAATGTGTCAACAACCAGACATTGTGTCAGGGTGATGGGACCCTCCTTCTGACATAAGAAAGACCAACTTATACTCTAAATGGAGCTAAAGCTACATAAAACTATAATATTCAACTGTAACATGATAACTCGACAAAATTCAAAACATATAAACCTAAAGGAGTCTGAATTTCATCTGATAACAGATATATTGATACTGTTTCATTAGTCATTCATGCTAAATTAACTGTGATGTTCAAGATGCTGATGGCAAGGGGATGGGGTAGGAAATAAGGGAATATTCTGAACTATTTTGTAATTTTCTGTAGATCGAAAGTCATTCTAAAGAGAAAGTTAATTTTTAAAACAAGAGACAAATTTTAAGGAAATATTTCATGCAAGATCAAAGTAAGTAACAACTTGCTTGGTGACCAATTCAATCTAGAAAATGTAATGAATGAGTCACAGATTACAGCAAGATTTTAGGCCTGAGTGGCCAGGAGAATGCACTGTGGTGGGGAAGAAAAGCATGAGAGGAAGCTCACCAGGGAGTCAGCAAATGGTGAGTGTGGGTACACTTAATCTGGAACTGAAATAGATGAGTCAACTATAAATATAATTAGCAGCTGGAGATAAAGAATATGGTATTGGATGAAAGTTCATTATTGGAAATGTGTAAGTGAATTTAGTCAGCCAATAAATGTACAAGAAACTACTCCTTATAGGGCCCTGTATGGAGAAAAACAAGGGCATATCTACTATCATGTGAATGAAGGCATTTCTCTCTATAAAGACATTATAAAACAAAGAATAAACTTTAATAAGACTTAAAAAGTAGCTCACTAGAGATAAGCAGCAATATGAACACCTGTGTGTTTGAATGAAGCCATTGAGGAAAAGGATGGTGTGCCCTTTGAAAACCATAAAGTAATGGATTAATTACCATATTGCTGTGTCTGGAGATGAGCTTCTGAGGAAGTAACTGGGGTTAAATGAAGTTCTAAGTGTAGAGTGGTAATCCGATAGTATCCCTGTCCCTTTCCTCCAGTCCCAATCTCCATGTTTATATGTTGTATTGAGGAATTGGCTGTCTGCGAGCCAGAAAGTGAAAGAGAAGCTTTTTCAGGTACAGACTGGTCAACAGTTTACGAATAAAGCTTCCAGACTGTGAAAAAAACAAAAAACAAAAGAAAAACAACAACAAAAAAAAACCCACAAGTTTTGTTGTTCGGGTCACCCAGCTTATGTTATTTTGTTATGGCAGCTTGAGATGAACATGATAGTTGGTTATCAGAGGTACATGAAGAAATGTGAAGTTAGAATGATGACAGCCAATAAATAAATAAAAATAAATAAATAATATCACAAAGTATGTTGTAAAAAGATTTTGTTTTTAAATGTTCATTAAGACAGTATACCAGATGTATTAAACTCTGAGAGTAAGATAATAAGCAGAAAACAACTTCTTCCTATATAGAACTTGCATTCTATAATGTGTCATAAAAAGGAAGAGATGAATATCTTTCTTTTTAAGGCCAGATATGATAGGAATTCCAACCATGCCTCCATGGTCGCACATGCCCAGCAGGACACTTAGTCATTTCTGCCTAGTCATTTCCCGGTCATACATCCTACATAACCCATGCCCTGCGGCTGTGTGGTCATGTAATCGCGCGGTGCAATCATGTGATCTATGTGCATGTGTGGCCACATGGGCCTGTGTGCGCAGGTGCAAGCTGGCCTTAAAAGACAGGCCCCATGTTCCCCCCACACCCCTCTTCATACACATGTCCTTCCACAGGCCTGATCACGTCTATCCCTTTCTCCTTGTCTTAATAAAACTCTTGTTAGTGAATTCTGTCCTGTTTCGTGACTTTTCCTTGCGGGTTAAGAGCACCGCCAAAAAAACCCATCATTTTGGTGCTGGGACTCAACAGGCTCTTCTGGGCACTTTGTGCCTGGGAACCTGTACCAAGGAAGTCTACTCTGTCCACGACAGCCTACTGTCCATTTGCCTGGCCACAGGATCCTGCACACACCACTGGCTACTTCGATTGGTGAGTCCCCCACTTTCCAGCGTAAACTGTAAACAGTCTCCTGGATCTGTGGAGATGACCGTTGAGTATCCAGCACCCACTGGTGTCCTTGAAACTGGGGCTACCCCCGACCACAGTCTTCACTGGCTGTGGTCGGTCCCTATCACAGGCTATAATTTCTAGCCATCTCTCACATCTGCAGTTTGAGCTATAATTCTCACAGTCGGACCCCCATCTTCAGGTGCGTCTTCAGGCTGTGTAAGGCTGATACATTTTTCTAGGTTGATGAAGCAGTAAGTACTGTCAGACTCCCAGGGAGTCCTTGACTTCACATGCCTTAGGCTCCCGCCTTACATCTGACAAGTCGTCTGGCGGTTTGTGCCTGGTACAGATCCATCCTTGGCCTTAGGGATGCCTGGGGCCTTGGCTTGGGATCACGTTTTTTTTATTTTTTTATTTTTATTTTTTATTTTCTGCCTCTCTGCTGCAGACATGAGAAATAAGACTTCCAATCCCATCAGTCCCACCTCTCCCCTAGGATGCCTTCTTGAAGCTTTAAAACCTCTCAGCTTAATGCCTTGCTTAAAGATTCCTAAGTTTGTCCATCTCTGTACTAAGAGATGGCCCAAATATGCCTTAGAGAATAACAAAAAATGGCTGCTGGGTGGTTCCTTAGACCCCAATATTTTATGGGAATTATCTAACTTCTGGAGCAAACAGGCAAATGGAAAGAGTTGCCCTATATTATAGCTTTTTTTCTAAGTTCTAAACCGTCTCTTCTGAATTCCTTCTCTCCTGCCCATATGCTCTTAGCTATGCCTGAACCGGACGATTCCCTGACCCCAGAATCTCTAGCTCTAGATCCTGCAAACTAACCTCTGTCTATCTGACTTTCTGCTCCCACCCTGCTCCCAGGGTGCCTGTACTTTTGGCTCCTCCTCTGGCTTCCTCCTCCTCTTCAATGGCAGTCGTTTCCAAAGGTCTGGCTCTGGCTCCAACCTTTACACCTCCTGCTACCCACTCTTGGACTGCTAAAGGGTCTGACCCCAGCCATTCAAACCCGACAACCATTCTCCCTTTGTGAGAAGTGGCCAGAGTGGATGGACTGGTTAAGGTCCATGTCCCATTCTCTCTCACAGAACTCTCTAGGATAGAAAAAATACTGAGTTCTTATACCTCTAATTCTGCTTCCTTTATTATAGAGTTTCAATATATTACTCAATCTTATAGTCTCACCTTACATGACATATATATGATACTTGCTAATAATTTACTTCCTGAGGAGCGGAGGTGGGTTTGGGAGCAGGCTAGGACACCTGCAGATAAGGTTCACCAAACTAACCCCGCACACCCTCCAGGGGCTGAGTTGGTTCCTGATCAGGACCCGCATTGGGATTATAACACCTGGGGTGGGTCTCTAGCCAGGGACAGGTTTATTACCTGCCTCCTGGCAGGCCTCCATAAGGCTGCCCTAAAACCAGTAAACTATGAAAACTAAAAATGATAATTCAAGATAAGGACAAAAATCCGTCTCATTTCTTAGAATGGCTCATTAAGGCCCTCCTTCAATATACTAGCCTAGATCCTGAAAGCCCAGAGGGCAGGCAGCTCTGTATGACCCACTTTGTCTCACAGAACTTCCCCGACATAAGGGCGAAACTTAAATGCTTGGAGAAAGACCCTCTGACCCCACAGGCAGAAGTGCTAGCGGTGGCATTTAAGGTATACCATGGAAGAGATGAAAAAGCCCAAAAAAGGAACTGAAAGATGCTGGCACATGCTGTCTGACTGGCCCCCCGAAAGCCACTGGGTCCCTGTTTCAAGTGCAGGAAAGATGGCCATTGGGCCTGGGCTTGCACCACCGCTCCATGGGGAGCACCGATAGGGCCTTGCCCAAAATGTTGCCTAAAGAGTCACTGGTCAACTGACTGTCCTAATGCACCTAACGGCATAGGAATGTCAGATGAAGACCACCCTCCAGCTGACTTTCTAGGCTTGGCTTTCAGTGACAACTGATGCTGCCCAGGTCCTGCCCCGGCCACTCCCATCTCACATGGGGAACCCAGGGTAGCAATAATAATATCTGGGCACCCCATCTCTTTCCTTCTGGACACCGGAGCTACCTATTCTGTCCTGAGGGAGTATTGGGGCCCTACTTCTCTTTCTCGTCTCCCTATTGTTGGGGTGGGGGAACAGCCTTATCTACCTCAACAGACACCACCACTTAACTGTATTTTCAGAGGCATCCCTCTTACACACACATTCTTAGTGATGCCAACCTGCCCTGTGCCTCTAATGGGAAGGGATCTTCTAGCTAAGGTAAGAGCATCCATTTCTTTTGCTTCCCACATTCACCTCACCCCAGACTCACCAGCAGCTCCTCTTCTTCTTCTCCTAGCCACCCACCCTACTGACTCTAACAGTTCTTTTCCTTTGCCAGCCTCTCAGGTAGACCCAAAAGTCTGGGATACCCAGAACCCTTCTATCGCTAGGTACCATCAGCCTGTTACTATCCAGTTACAGGACCCTACCAGATATATCACCCAAGTTCAGTACCTTCTCTCAACCCAGAGCCTAAGAGGACTTAAGCCCATCATTTCTGACCTTCTCAGGAAAAAGCTGCTCTGCCCAATCTCTTCGCCTTTTAACACCCCCATACTTGCAGTTAAAAAGTCTAATGGAACCTACTGCCTGGTTTAAGACCTCTGGCTCATTAATTCTGCAGTGGTCCCTCTCCATCCAGTAGTGCCTACCCCTTATACTCTCCTGTCCACTATCCCTTCAGGAACCTCTCACTTCACAGTTCTAGACCTCAAGGATGCCTTCTTTTCTATTCCTCTCAGTCCTCAGTCTCAAAATGTCTTTGCTTTCACCTAAACTGGCCCTGACACTCATCTGTCCACACAGCTGACCTGGACTGTTCTGCCACAAGGATTCAGGGACAGTCCACACCTATTTGGTCAGGCTCTGGCCTCTGACCTGCTTTCTCTGTCTCTCCCTGGCTCTAAACTAATACAGTATGTAGATGACATTTTACTCTGCAGCCCATCCTTACAGGTTAGCCAAACTAACACCTCTGCTCTCCTAAATTTCTTATCCAGCCGAGGTTACAGGGTATCCCCTTCTAAAGTTCAGCTGTCCACTCCCCAGGTCACCTATTTGGGTCTATCCATTACTCCAACCCACAAGGCTATTACTGTAGACAGAAAGCATCTAATCTAGTCTCTTACAGCCCCTTCTACTAAACAGGAGATTCTGTCTTTCCTAGGAATAGCTGGCTTCCTATGGTCTTGGGTTCCATCTTTTTCTCTCCTTGCTTGCCCCTTATACGAGGCAGCTCAGGGCTCCCCACATGAGCCCCTCCTTTACCCTGTTAACCTTTCCAGAAGCTCCAACAGGCTCTTCTCCAGGCCCCAGCGCTTCACCTCCCAGACCTAACCCGTCCCTTCTCCCTCTATGTAGCAGAGAAGGAGGGATTTGCCCTGGGAACCCTAGGGCATCAGCTGTGACCTTCCTTTGCACCTGTAGTATATCTGCCAAAGAAGTTAGACCTTACCAGTCAGGGATGGGCACCTTGTATCTGTGCTTTAGTAGCTGCTGAGCTCCTTATTCAGGAATCAGAGAAGCTAAACTTTGGGTCACCCATTACTGTCTTCTCTCATCATAACCTGTCCCATCTCTTAACTTATAAAGGCTTACAAATTTTACCTCCTTCCCAGGTTCTTTCTCTCCAGGTGGCATTACTAGAAGATGCCACACTTCCTTTCCAGACCTGTCCATCCCTTAATATTTCAAGCCTCCTCCCTCAACCTAATGCTGACTGTTCTCCTTCTCATTCCTGCACTGAAACCTTGGAGGAACTGTTACCTCACCCTTCACACATACAGGAGGACACATTGCCTCAGGCCACTTATACCTGGTACACAGATGGCAGCTCCTTTTTACATGAAGGTACCTGTAAAGCGGGCTATGCCATAGTGTCAGATACTGAGGTGATAGAAGCACAGGCATTACCCACACACACCACTAACCAACAGGATGAGCTGATAGCTCTCACCCGTGCCTTCCACTTGGCACAGGGACAATCTCTAAATGTTTACACAGACCCCAAATATGCTTTTCATGTCCTCCTGTCCCACGCTGCTATTTGGAGGGAGCGTGGCCTTCTCACAGCAAAAGGGGGATCCATATCTAACTCAGGCCAAATAATGGCCATGCTGGAGGCTTCCCACCTCCCCAGGGCTATAGGAATTGTCCACTGCTGGTCTCACCAGACTGATAGCTCCATCATCTCTAAGGGAAACAACCGGACTGACCAGGCGGCCAAGACAGTGGCCTTCCAGGGCCAAGTCTCAGCCCACCCACTGCAGGGAATCCATACAGTGCAGCTCATACCCTCATAGGGAACCCCTGCCACTAGGCAAATTCTGTCCTATCTACACCAGCTCTTTCACCCTAATAGTCTTGCTCTGTCTCAATTCATAAAAGCCTACCTGCAGCCCACCTCTGAGGACTTACAGATCTTAAAAACTATTACTTCCTCTTGTGAGATTTGCCAAAAACCAGATCCCAATACTAAGTACAGAAGTCAGCCTTTTCCCACCCACCAGGCTAGAGGTTCCCTTCCAGGGACTGATTGGCAGCTTGATTTTACCCATATGCCCACCATCAGGAAAGTTAAATATCTCCTCGTGATGGTGGACTCATTTTCAAATTGGGTGGATGCTATGTGATGGGTTGGGTCTGAGCAGCTGCAGGACTGGCGGGTGAGAGAGATTTGTCCTGACTGTGGGCCAGGCAGGAAAACTCAAGCTACAAATGGCGCCAGAACGTGGGGCAGGAAATTCCACTTAAAACCTGAGAAAGCATAAAAAGAAGATTCTAAAACGGAGCTAAAACAGCTTCCTAGTTGTCTCTCTCAAGTTAGCCGCAGCCTGCGGACTTGAGCTACTGTATGGCGGGTTCCTGGCATGCGTGTTTGACCAGCAGTATGGTGGGAATGAGGTGTCTGCAAGTGGCACATTAAGCTGGGCCTCTGCAAGTGGCACATTAAGCTGCATGGTGGATATAGCCTTTGCTAGTACAAAACAAAAAAAAGAGGTTTCTGGGCTACACGCTGCTTTGATAGAAGCATAGACCCACAAAGGCTCCCAGAGCTGGTGGTAAACGTGTCACCACCATGTTGGGAATCTGAGGTGGGCGGAGCCAGCAGCCATAGCGCAGTTTCAGTCTTAGAATGCTGCAGTTTAAAGCAATAGGCTCAAGGTAATATTAAAAATAAGCCACATAAAGATGGCTACCACACAGAGAATCTGGATTATGTTCTCTTTGATATTCGTAACTGAAGAAAAACATTTGATTGCAAAAGCTGTTGAGGTATGCCAAAATGTATATTTTAAAGGTACCTTGACTTCAAAATTTGGATATAAGGATATGTTGCTTTGGAAAGGAAGCTGTGCTTTTGTTTCCACAGAAAGCCAGAGGCTATGGATTTGTTCCAGATTAAGATACATCAGGTTTGACCAGCCAAGACCCCCTGAAAGGTCTCTGATGACACCATGGCCCAGATGATCCAACATCCAGAACCGTTTCAAGACAACTGGCTCAGACGATACACCCTCACGGACTACTCCATAATCCTAAAATTTTCTTTGTGTCCCCATAAGATACAGCACCCCCCTCCAGCAGGAAGTAGTAAGAGAAGCTATGCCCAAATTCCCAAATATACCAAGCTGACTTTGGAGATGCGTAAAAGTTAAAACCTTCCTCTTTAAAAAAAAAAAAAGAAAAGAAAAGGAGAGGTGCTATGGGATGGTCTATATGTCAAATTGCTCTGATTGGTCAATAAACAAAACACTGATTGGCCAGTGGCCAGGCAGGAAGTATAGGCGGGACTAACAGGAAGAAGAATTCTGGGAAGTGGAAGGCTGAGTCAGAGAGAGAGACTGCCAGCCGCCGCCATGACAAGAAGCATGTGAAGACACCGGTAAGCCATGAGCCACGTGGCAAAGTATAGATTTATGGAAATGGATTAATTTAAGATATAAGAACAGTTAGCAAGAAGCCTGAGCCATTAGATCAAACAGTGTAAGCAATATAAGTCTCTGTGTTTACTTGGATGGGTCTGAGCGGCTGCAGGACTGGCGGGTGAGAGAGATTTGTCCTGACTATGGGCCAGGCAGGAAAACTCAAGCTACAGGTGGAGGCATACCCAGTTTCTAATAAGCGGGCTCAGACAGTAGCAGAACTCCTTCTCTGAGAAATCATTCCTCAGTTTGGGATTCCTGCTTCCCTTCAGTCTGACAATGGCCCGGAGTTCACCTCTCAGATTTCCCAGACACTAGCTAAGGCTCTTAACATTCCTTGGCATTTTCATATCCCATACCATCCTCAATCCTCAGGAAAGGTGGAGCGCACCAACCAGTTTTTAAAATCTATTCTTACTAAGATGTCATGGGAACTTCACCTTGACTGGGTAAGACTATTTATTGTCTCTAGCTCTTTTCATGCTCAGGGCTCTTCCTAAAAAGACTCTTTCAATTTCTCCATTTGAACTAATGTATGGAAGGCCAGTTCTAACACCAGGTCTTCTATCCAACCCTTCAACCATTCCAGATAGCCTGTTAACTCCCCTGCTATGTCACCTAAGGTCTATCCTGTGGAACTTTGCAGACCATTCCTTACCTCAGCCATGTGACAATCCTTGCTCACCCCCAGTTCACATTGGGGACCAGGTTCTTCTTTCCCCTCCAGGCCAGTACCCTTCACCCCTCCCCCCTAAGTGGCAGGGACCCTTCAAGGTAATTCTTGTAATCTCCACAGCTGCTAAACTTGAGGGCTTTCCTTACTGGGTCCACCTGTCTCATCTGAAACCTTTTATCTCACCTTCATCCCAGAAAAATCTCTCTTCATATACAGGGACACAGACAGGGCCCTGTTCTCTCAAGCTCCAGAGGACATCAGGATCCACTGCCTTGTCACCAATTCCAGAGGAATGAGTATCACCCCATAAGCTCTTCCTTTCCTAATTAGGGCCACACAGAGCTGGAGGCAAAAGGACCATCAAAAATATCCAGGCAGTAAGGAAAAAACGAAAACAAAAACAAAAACCAGTAATAATCAAAAGGTATTTACACTCCCAGACCCAAAAGTGTCTGGGCTCTGCAAAAACAGACTGTAATGTAACAGTCTATCACTGTTAAATGCTCAGCAATTGATCACCTGTGTCTCCTGAATGCTAAACTAATAAAGGAAACATGTGCCTTAAATAAACTACCTCTAATAAAGCTTGTCTCAGGTAAAAATTAAGTGGAGTACTAAATACTACAATGGTCACTAATTTTCTCATGGATACTTCTTAACATGTTCAAAATTTTTCCCAAGCTCCAGAAACCAGGTTAAACCCATCTGGACAGGCTGGATCTACTTCAGATAAGTGCCAACTCCCCTGGTCTGGGAAAACTCCAAATAAAATAAAATAATAATGATTCTTTTTTTCTCTAAGCTTTTTCTGTGTCACCAGTATCCTGTCAGCCAAAAAGTCCCGAGCCACAAAGGACGGACAACTCCAGGGCAACGGACGACAGACAGCCCACCATCCCAGGATGTCAGAAGCTCCCCTCCCTATTCCCCCCAAGAGCCAACCGACACCCACCAAGTCAGCTGGAAGCAGTTTTGGGGAGAAACGATGCCCCATACCCACTCATCTGCCATCTTTTATAAAAACAAAGAGTCCGGGATGATAGGAATTCCAACCACGCCCCCATGGTTGCGCATGCCCGGCGGGACACTTAGTCATTTCTGCCTAGTCATTTCCCGGCCATATGTCCTAGTCCTAAGTAACCCATGCCCTGAGGCTGCGTGGTCGTGTAATCGCGTGGTGCAATCATGTGATCTATGCGCAAGTGTAGCCACATGGGCCTGTGTGCGCAGGTGCAAGTTGGCCCTTAAAAGACAGGCCCCATGTTCCCCCACCCCCTCCATCCCCCTTCAAACATGTGTCCTTCCACAGGCCTGATCATGACTATCCGTTTCTTCCGTGTCTTAATAAAACTCTTCTTAGTGGATTCTGTCATGCTTCATGACTTTTCCTTGCGGGGTAAGAGTGCCGCCAAAAACCATCAAGATGGAAATCATAAAATCACTACAAAGGAAAACAAGATAAAATGTGAGCATGCTCAGAGCTGTTCTGTCTTGAGTACTTAAAGAACTCTCAGTATACATAGGGTTCAAACTGAGAGCCGGATGATGAAAATGAGAAAGCTAGGCAAAATGTTGAGTAAAGAGGTTTGCACATGAAGAGGACAGGAGGTACAAATGCCATGACATCAGAAAATACTTGAGGACACTCGGGCAACAGAGGAGAGGCAGATTCAATGTGATATAAAGTAAAGAATGGGGAGCTACATCAAAGTCTTATATATCAGCATTGGAAGTACAGACTTTGTTTTTACTTCTAAGGAAATAACAAGTCATTAAATTAATCTTAGGAATAATTGCTGTGCCAAATTTTTGTCTTCAAATGGTGGTTACTGATTCTTTTTGAAAAAAATATTTTTAAAGAGGATATGAGACTAAGGAGACAAGCTATTTCTGCTTACAGATAAATTAAACAGTGCCTCTGTGCAACCTAGTGAAAGACAAGAGTCAGGATAAAGGTAATAAACCTTGTAGATGAATTTCTAAATAGTCTTATTAAATAAAAAACAGATATAGAGGTGAAAACCTGAGAGATCAGGGAAATAAGGAAAGTCACAGCTAACCTCACCTCACCAACTCTGCAGCTTCTAAAGAGCAAGCTATTTCCTGTCTACCCACACCTATATACCTTGCTGTTCTGTCATCTGATTTGCTCTCTGTGTCCAGCTACATCACTTCCTCTTCCTGCCCAGCTCTGTCACTTCCTGTCTGTCTGTACAGACCTCCATGGTTAACTAGTATTGGAATTTAAGGCATGTGCCACCACACCTGGCACTGTTCCCAGTGTGGCCTTGAACTCACAGAGATCCAGACAGATCCCTGATTGTCGAGTGATAGGATTAAAGGTGTGTGCTACCATTGCCTGACTTCTATATAGCGGCTGGCTTTTTTCTCTGATCTTCAGGCAAGTTTTATTTTATTGGGAGACACAATACATCATCACATTCCCATAAGAGAAATAAACAAAGAGAAAGAAATGACCCACCATGAGCCTTCCTTAGCAGCCAGCCAGTGCCTAGCCATGCTGTGGTGGTCAGTGGGTCAGACAGCCAGTGCCCAGCCACACACACTGTGATGGTCGGTGGGTTTGCACCAGTAGTCGTAGCTGCCAGGAATATGCTCTTCCCTCCTGAATGTGGGGACTATAACGACAGTGAACTGCAGAAACTGGGCCATGACATCAACACTCAGGGTCAGCTACACCATGTACAGAAAAACAAACAGAATGGAACAAGCGGTGGAGACAGTGGCCGAGAGTAGAGTAAGAGCCTGAAGGTAAGACATGTCATCCATGTCTCCATGGACACCCTGGATATAATTGATGGAGATGGCAACATCATTACCCCTGCCTTGGTGAGCAGGAATACAGAAACGTGCTGGGTAAGTCGGGACTGCCTCCTGACTTGAGCATATCCAAGAGGCCCCTTATAGGCAAAGGTAAATGGTCAATGAGTCTTCTACACTCACTCAGAGTCTCAGCCACAGAAAACCCCTCAAGTTGAAAGAATGGGAAGAATAGTTTCCCCAAATACCATAGACAAATTTCCACTTGGCATATGGAAAGTCTCTGACAAGGAATTCTAGCAAAAAGAGAAGTCCCACAAAGAAATCCCTCTCAGCTAGGGCACACTGGCATAAATTGTTTGAATTACTAAGGTTATCGGTTTTTCCAACACCTACAGAGATTTCTACAGAAGACAATCAAGGTAGGAGGAGTCCCATATCATCTCAATTAGGAATAAATACGAGTAAGGTCATAACATATATTTCCATTTGTAGGTATTTAAAACTTTTACTTTCATTTTTTACTTAAACATGTGTACTGTATTTGTTCACTTGTTTTGTTTTAGCTGCGTCTCACCTGAGATGACTTTTATGACAACATCAGGACTACTGTACAGTTGCTGTACCCATCACTGCAGTTGCCATGCCTATCACTGCACTTGGCTTCACCACTAAGTAGAACTAAGTAAGGAAATCCAAGAGAAGACTCAATAGCAAGACTCACAAAATTAAATAAAAAGAGGCAGTAAAGGGGAAGAATAAAAACTGAATGGCTCATTCATCACAACAGATGCACAAAACACAACAGGCACACACAAAATGAGATTATAAGCAACTATGATACCTCCATAAGCCCACAAATTCCTTAATACCAGAAAGCAAAGACAATGATATAATCAAACTGCAGAAAGACTTCAAAGACATACTTTTTTAAAGGATCAATGATATCATAGAGGACTTAAACCAATAAATGAAGCAAAGAAATCCAGTCAGTGCCAAGAAAATTAGCAAAATACATGAGATGGTCAGAAATTTGAGGAGAAATTCAAAAACATGGATGTGTATTTAGCAAAGAAATTGGTATTTTGAAAAGGAATCACATAGAAAAGATCAAAATAGATCAATCAATAAAGTAAGGACACAGTGGAAAGCAACATCAACAGATTAAACCAAATAGAAAAGCAAACTTCAAATGGCCAAATCTCAGAATCCACAAAACAGAAGGGGCTGAGATAAATTGTATGTATGTATATATATATATATATATATATATATATATATATATATATATAACTTATTCAATGAAATTATATGGGAGATTTTCCTACATGTAATGAAGGAAATGGACATCCAAACACAATAGTTACTTTGGACCCCAAATATTCATTACAGAGGAAGACCTCTTCCACCAAGTCAAGACACCAAAAATACAAAGCATAGAAACAATACCAATGGGTACATAGTGACAAAGACAACATGGAATTTGCACAGGAACATACATGTAGCCGAATGGAATATAGTAGAAGACTCAGAAATAGACCCACACAGGTACAGCCACTCAGTGTTTGACAAACATACATTGAAAAAATGTTTTCTCAGCAAATGTTGATGGGAAAACAGAATATCTACAGGCAGAAGTTTAAAATTAGATTCTTATCTTTTATCATACACCAAAAGCAACTGACAGTGGGTCAAGTGCCTTAATATAAGACCCAAAATGTTTAAAGTGTAAGAGAGAAGCACTTTAAGATACAGACATACACAAGAACTTGCTGAAAAGGAAGGAGATTGCACAGGAAACAACCCCAATGTGACTATGAGAAATTTTAAGCCTGCACAGAAAGGAAATAACCACCAGTGAAGAGACAAACTACAGAATTCAAAAACACTGTGGCCAACTAAACATCAGACAGGAGGTTAATGTCTCTAGACAACAGAAAGAACCACAACAATTAAAAACAAAAAACAAAATCCAGTTTCCAATCAATAAATGAAGTAATGAACCCAGCAGACATTTCTCAAAAGAATAAACAAAAATGGTCAAGTAAATATTTCTCAAAGTGGTCTATTCTTATCCATCAAAAAATATGAATTAAAACTGCCTTAAGAAGTTAGGGAGATGACTCTGGCAAAAGGGCTTGGTGTGCAAGCACAATGAACTCATTTTGGATCCCTGGCACCCATATAAAGAGCTGAAATACTGGTACACACATGTAATCTCAGTAAAAGCAAGTTGGAGAAACAAGAGGCTTGCTGAGCAGCTAGTAACACCAAATAGTAAGCTCCAGTCTCCATGAGAAATCTTATCTCTAAAAATTAGGTGACAAGTAATTAGAACATCCCACTCTGACCTCCATATGTGTGTACACACCTACATACACATATAAACACCAAACACCCACACACATATAAATGTGCACACATGTTCATGTGTATACACACACACACAACTTTCTTTTTTTCATTTCCTTTATTGAAAATATTCTTTTCTCATACAATATATCCTGATTATACTTTCCCTTTCCTCTACTCCCAGTTCCTCCTCACCTCCCTTCCCCTCCAGGTCCACTCCCTTTCTGTCTCTCTCTCTCTCTCTCTTTTTTTTAAGATTTATTTTGTATACAGTGCTCTGTCCACATGTATGCCTTTATGTCAGAAGAGGGTGCCAGATCTCATTACAGATGGTTGTGAGCCACCATGTGGTTACTGGGAATTGAACTCAGGACCTCTGGAAAAGCAGCCTGTGCTCTTAACCTCTGAGCCATCTCTCCAGCCCTCTGTCTCTTATTAGAAAAGAACAGGTTCCTAAGAGATAACAACCAAACATGACACAATAAAATATAATAAGATGAAGCAAAAACTATCATATTAAAGTTGGACACAACAACCCAACAGGTGGAAAAGAGTCCCAAGAGATGGCAGAAGAGTCAGAGACCCACTCATCTCACATTCAGGAGCCCTATTAAAACTAAACCAACAGCTATAATATACATGTCCTTGTAGTAGTATGAATTATACTTTGGGTATATGCCCAGGAATGGTATAGCTGGATCTTTTTGCTTGTTTGTTTGTTTGTTTGTTTTCGAGACAGGGTTTCTCTGTGTAGTTTTGGAGCCTGTCCTGAAACTCTCTCTGTAGACCAGGCTGGCCTCGAACTCACAGAGATCTGCCTGGCTCTGCCTCCCGAGTGATGGGATTAAAGGCGTTCGCCACCACCGCCCGGCCCTAGCCAGATCTTAAGGTAGATTGATTTCCAATATTCCAAGGAACTGCCATATTGATTTCCAAAGTAGCTATACAAGTTTGCACTCCTACCAGTAATGGGGTGTTCCCTTACTCCACATCGTCTCCACCATGAGATGTCACTTATGTTATTGATCTTAGCCATTCTTACAGGTGTTAAGATGGAATCTCAGAGTCATTTGGATTTGCCTTTCCCTAATGGCTAAGAATGTTGAACATTTCATTAAGTGTTTCTAAACCATTGGAATTTCCTCTATTGAGAATACTCTGTTGAGTTGGTATAAAAAAATCTTTTCCAATTCTGTAAGCTGCTGCTTTGTCCTATTGACAGTGTCCTTTGCATTACAGAAGCTTTTCTGTTTCATGTAGTCCCATTTATTAATTGTTGGTCTTATTGCCTGTGCTACTGGTATTCTGTTCAGAAAGTCATCTCTTGTCCTAATGAATTCAAGGCTATTTTCCAGTTTCTCTTCTATCACACTCAGTGTAATTATGTTGAGGTTTTTGGTGTACTTGGACTTGACTTTTGCACAGGGTGATAAATACGGATCTATTTGCATCTTTCTATATGCAGTCATCCATTTGACCAGCACCATTTGTTGAAGATGCTGTCATTTACTCAGTGTATATTTCTGGCTTCTTCATCAAAAATATTAGTAACTTAATAGCACACCTGAAAAAAGTTCTAGATCAAAAAGAAGTAAGCATACATGAAGGGAGTAGATAGCAAGAAATAATCAAACTGAGAGCTGAAATCAATAAAATAGAAACAAAGAGAACAATACAAAAACTCAGTGAAACAAAAAGTTGGTTATTTGAGAAATTCAATAGATAGACAAACCCTTGCCCAAATTAACTAAAAGACACAGAGAGAATATCCAAATTAACAAAATCAGAAATGAGGAAATTCAGAGAATCATAAGGACATACTTTAAAGACCTGTACTCCACCAAAGTGGAAATCTAAAAGAAATGGACAATTTTCTCAATAGGTACCACTTACTAATATTGAATCAATATCAGATAAGCCATTTAAATAAACCTGAAACCCCTAGTGAAATAGAAGCAGTCATTAAAAGTCCAAGCCAATAAAAGACCTCTCCAATTTTTTTTTATGTAGACATTTAATGCTATGAACTTTCCTCTTAGCACCTATTTCATAAGTTTGGGTATGCTGTGTATTTGCTTTCATTGAATTATAGAAAGTATTTCACTTATTTCCTTATTTCTGTTTTGATCCATTTTTCATTCAGTAGAGTTCTTCAGTTTCCATCAGTTTGTAAGCTTTCTGGTTTTTCTGTTGTTGTTGATGTCTAGCTTTAATCCACGGTGGTCTGTAGCTTGAGTTTTCCTGTCTGGCCCACAATCAGGACAAATCTCTGTCAACTGCCAGTCCCACAGCCGCTCAAACCCAACCAAGTAAACACAGAGACTTATATTGCTTACAAACTGTATGACCATGGCAGGCTTCTTGCTAACTGTTCTTATATCTTAAATTAATCCATTTCTATAAATCTATACCTTGCCACGTGGCTTGTGGCTTACCAGCATCTTCACATGCTGCTTGTCATGGCGGCGGCTGGCAGTGTCTCTCTCACTCAGCATCCTGTTCTCTCAATTCTCCTCTCTGTTAGTCCTGTCTATACTTCCTGCCTGGCCACTGGCCAATCAGTGTTTTATTTATTGACCAATCAGAGCATTTGACATACAGGCCATCCCACAGCAGTGGTCTGATAGGATGCAGGGATTTATTTCACCTTTCTTGAATCTATTGAGACTTGTTTTGTGACCAAGTATGTTTTCAGTTTTGGAGAAAGTTCCATGAGGTGCAGAGAAAAAGGTATATTCTTTTGTGTTTGGGTAAAAAGTTCTTTAAATATCTGTTAGGCTTATAACATCTGTTAACTCTAGTATTTCTCTGTTTAGTTTTTGTCTCAATGACCTGTTGATTGATGAGAGTAAGGTATTGAAGTCTCCCACTCACAGTGATTTAAATCACAATATGTGATTTAAGGTGTAGTAGTGTTCCTTTTCCAAACTTGAGTGTCCTTATATTTGAGGAATAGATGTTAACAATTGAAATGTCATCTTGGTGGAATTTCCTTTGATGAGTATGGAGTATCCTTCCCTAACTCTTTTGATTAGTTTTGAAGGCGATTTTGCTAGATATTAGAATGGCTACACCAGCTTGCTTATTGGGACCATTTGCTTAGACTATCTTTTTCAAACCCTTTACCCTAATGTCTATCCTTGATGTTAAGGTGTGTTTCTTGGAGGCAGCAGAAGAGTGGATCCTGTTTTCCCATCCATTCTGTTAGTCTGTGTCTTTTTGTTGGGAAATTGAGACCATTGATATTGATATATATCAATGAGCAATGATTGCTAATCCCTATTATTTTCTTGCTGCTGGTGGTGGTGGTGATGAGGGTGGTGGTGGTAGTGTGTGCATGCGTGTGTGCATTTTTCCCTTTTTTGATTTTGTTAGTGTGAGATTATTTATTTCCTGTGCTTTCATGGGTATAGTTAACCTCCTTCTTTTGGAGTTTTCCTTCTAGCGCCTTCTATATGGCTGGATGTATAGATAAATATTGTTTAAATTTGATTTTACCATCGAATATCTTATTTTATCCACCTATGGTGATTGAAAGTTTTGCTGGGTATAGTAATTTGAGATGACATCTGTGGTCTCTTAGAGTCTGCATCACATCTGTCTATGACCTCTGGCCTTTAGAGTCTCCATTGAGAAGTCAGGTATAATTCTAACAGGTCTGCCTTTATATGCTACTTGGTTTTTTTCTCTTTCAGTTTTTAATATTCTTATTGTTCTGTATATGCAGTGTTTTATTATTATGTGGTAAGGGAACTTTCTTATCTTGTCCAATCTATTTGGTGTTCTGTATGCTTCTTGCCCTTCTTTAGGTCAGGAAAATTTTCTTCTATGATTTTGTTGAAATATTTTCAGGGCCTTTGAGCTGGGATTTTTCTTCTTCCTCTATTCTTATTATTCATAGGTTTGGTCTTTTAATGGTTTCCCAGATGTTTTGTGTCAGGAAATTTAGTGTTTTCTATGACTGATGTATCATTTTCTTCTACCATATCTTTAATGCCCGAGATCCTCTCTTACATCTCTTATGTTCTGTTGGTGAAGCTTTCCTCTATAGTTACTATTCGCATTCCTAAGTTTTTTGTTTACAGGATTCCTTTAGTTTGTGTTTTCTTTGTTGCTTCTATTTCCATTTTCAGTTCTTTAACAGTTTTATTAGTTTCCTTTAACTATTTGTATTTTCCTTGATTTTTTTTTTTTTTTGCTTTTTCAAGGCAAGGATTTTATTCATTTCCTCTATAAGGACCTATTTTGACTTGGTACTGGCTGTTTCAAGGTCTTTTCTTGTGCCTCAGCTATGTTGGAATATTCAGACCTCCTCTGTAGGGTTTCTGGGCTCTGGTGAAGCCTTTGCAATCTCCAAAGGGACAAGACTGCCTTGTTTTGGTAATGAGATGACTTCTGTAAGGTGATCCTTTGGTGATATTAGGATGGATACTCATGGATGTTTAGAGGATTGGAATTTTTAACTATACCCATTAGCCTCTGGAAAGGATAAAGGGGTTAAAGCTTGAGTTGATCACAGATGGTCAATTCTGCAACAAGTCATGAATGAGTCTTCAATAGATTTTTTTTTTTAAAGTAGACTTAGAAAGAGCCTCCCTCGCCGGGCGGTGGTGGCACACGCCTTTAATCCCAGCACTCGGGAAGCAGAGGCAGGTGGATCTCTGTGAGTTCGAGGCCAGCCTGGTCTCCCAAGCGAGTTCCAGGAAAGGCGCAAAGCTACACAGAGAAACCCTGTCTCGAAAAACCAAAAAAAAAAAGAAAAGAAAAGAAAAGAAAAGAAAGAGCCTCCCAATAGCTGATGAGTGTGATGAGTGTAAGTTCCTGGGGTGGAACTCCCAGCTTCACTCCTGTTCTCCCATACCTTATCCTATGTATCTCTCCCATGCATTTGCTCAGCTCTCCCTTTTTAATAGTTTTTACTAAAAAAAAAAAAATGACTAAATATGAAGTTATTTTCTGAGTTCATTAGGCCAATCTTCTCATAGATTCTCCAGGATGCATAGTATGTTAGTATTGTGTTATCATGGAGCCCAATCCCAGAAAGAGTGAGAGAACAAAGGGGTATGACACAAGGTGTGTTAGAATGAATACTTACCAAGTTGTTACTGTTAGAATCAAGCCCAACTAATTACTTGTCATAGGGCATCATCCAAAAGGCTGTCTAAATCATTACAACTCCACGCAATCTATCAAAAATAAAAAGAGAAGAATTTAAATTCAGTTCTGTTTCCAGTTGGGAAAATTTCTTCCCACAGGAAATTACTGTCTCCTGGTGCTAACTTACCTATGCCTGCATAACAAACGGGTTCCATGGTCTCCCCTGACCAAATGCACCAGGAAGGTACAGACAGGAATGCGAGAGAAAAGTGACACATATATGGCACATGGTACTGTTAGCCCACGGCCCTGGGAATCAGTTGTGTAGGTACAGCAAGGAGCATCTATGTTAGGTTAATTACAATGGTAGTGGCCAGAGCAGAACACGAATGTCTGAGGAAGTATCTGCAATTGACTGATACAGCCAACAACTATATAGCTATGTCTCCTAGCAAGAAAAAAATTAATTTACAAATTAACTCAGGCTCACCGTAGAAAAGTTAAATATTTTATAAAGGAAAAATAAGAGATACATTTTACAATTCTAGAAATTTTCTTCCAAAGTTTGTTCCAACTTCATTGCTAACATAATAGATATTTTACTTCTTTAGAAATTATTTACCTAAATAATACAAATATAATACCTTTGGAGATTTTTTAAAAATCAGAAAATACAATTTCAAGTAAAATTCAATCCTTATATCTCAAGCTTTCCTATGCTAAACCTTCATTCTTACTAGAAACCCACATTCCATATGTATATATAGTATGTGTATATAAATAGCATATATATTTTGTATTTTATTTCTATGTAAGTAAGATTACATATATAAATATTATTTGTGCAATTGCATTATTTATTCAATTATACTTTGGACAAAATTTCCATTTAGAATATGTAGACATATGCTGGCTGATTTTATAAGTTTTCAAGAGTTGATGGCTGCTAAGAGAGGGAGAGTTAGCTTCTGTTAACATCCTATTGATAACTTCTTCATTAACTGGACTATCTACATTTTATCCTACAGCAAAATATCAACATTGTTTAATTTTAGCTCTACATTTGACTATATTCAATACTCGTTAGAAATGTTTGCTATAATTTCCCAACTTTTGAGTTTTACTTTGATTGCTTTTTTTTTAAAAAATTTTACTAAAGTTCTAAAGCAAGTAGTTTACTCTCAAGCAGCCCATGGTCATTCTGTCCCATGAGCTCTTACATATATTACTTACATTCAGGTCTCTGGCATTTGTGCTTTAAGTTTGACGGAATTTGATATAGCATTTTCAGATTGTAATTTCTTTTTTTCCAGACATCAGTTCATTATGGAAGCCCAGGAGGAAATAGCTCCCACTGAGATTTTTGAAAAGCTTGAAGGAGCTTTTTATTCTCAAGGTTTTGTTCTTCTAATTATCTCTTCATTCCTCTTCAAATTGTTAAGAGAGGAACATGACTTCATAACACTTCTGAGGATGTTGTCAATTTATCTTCTTTCCCAAATAGACTTAAGAATACTATGAGTAGCATTACAAGTCAGAGGCTCAGGGTATAACTAAGAGTAGAGTACTTATTCAACACAGGAACGGCCCTGGCTTCAGCCCTGAGGAAAAAAAAAATAGATACAATCAGGCTATATTTTCTTCCAAGACCTGGGTTTCACTTACTACCTATGGGATGAGCTTGTCATCTTTTTATCATCTGGCTATTCTTCTGGTGAATTTCTGTATATTTTAAACTTCAGCATCTTTAATCCAAAAATCTGAAAGTCACAGTGATACTCCAAAGTCCAAAACTTCTTGAACACTACCATAAAACTACAGTGGAAAATTCCTCATCTGGCTTCATGTGATAGGTTGCAGTCATAATGCAGAAACAGTAAAATTGCCTCCAGTTGCTACTTCTTTGTGGTTGTGATTTTGTACTCATTAAATAAATACAGGTCCCTAAACAACATGGAAGACTTCCAAATATACATATTTGTAAATAATATTTTTGTATTTCTAACTATCCTCAAAAATGCAAGAATATATATAGTGAGAAATATATATATCAGACTCTTTGTTCTCTAGAAGAAGGTATGCATACTATATATTTATCTATGTTGGGATATTAGGCACATTCTATTCACTCCCATTTATACCTCCAATAGTATTATTTATGTTTGTATTGTGTAGCTGTGTATATATACACATATGTGCAGTTACATGTACACATGTGTGCATGTAGCTGACAGAAGTGGATGTCTGGTGTCTTTCTCAATGTCTCTCCACTTTATTTTGGTTTGTTTTGTGAGACAATGTCTCTCACTGACACTAGAAGTCTGCGATTGTGTATGCTACAGTCAACTCTATTGGCTGTTCAGGGACTTCAGGGGATCCATCTGCTTCTGCCTCGTTAGTGCTGAGGTTTTATGGGTGTACCACTGCACTCGGCTTTTTCCATAGGTGCTGGGAATCTGAACTCCCATCCTTATGCTTACACAACAAGCATGTTAATAGCTGAGCCATCGTCCCACACCCCATATAGAACACTCTGGTTCTGTGACAGAGAAAGAGGTCAGACTCACACAAAACAACTGTGTTTTTAAAATCACAGCTGCACTCTTGGAAAGCAGAGCAGCTCACAGCGCAACCCCCAGACTTACTTCCTTTTAATTGCCTTTGCAAATCATCCTCCTATCTTTTCCCATTTGTCTCCAATGTTTGAGGAAGGCATTTTTAGCATCATGAATTCAGTATAGATGATCCATCTTTACAAAGTACCACAGATTCATTATTTCCTGGGTGTAGCTTTTGATTTCTTTCAATTGATACAAGAGAGACAAAGCTATGGAATTTTTATAAAACTATTCACATTCATCATATTCCAAAAGATACTGAAAACAAAAGTTTTGTTTTGGGGTAGTGGTAGTGGATGCTAGGTGTGTTTGGGATTATAAAATAATGATGATGATAATAATAATAATAATACCACCAAACCATTATCTTGTAAAGTAAAAGCAGCTTGCTGTGATTAAGAATACAGTCAAATTTCATGCTGCATATGTATTAAGATAATGAATGAAAACAAATTTGTTTCTTTGACTAAGTCAGCTGCAACCCTCTTCTGAGTTCTAATCTTCAGTCACAGTGTGTTGGGCTAAAAAAAAAAAAAAGTCAGTTTTAGTTGCTTCTCAACTGTTTGAATTCCAGCAACCTAATATGTCTATGGTTCACATTTGTTCATCTGGAGACTGGGGATAATAAGAGCTGTTGTGTTCTACTAGTGTACACCGAGATGGAAGTAAATGAAGTATCCAACTCACATCTTTATAAATCACAATACAGGCCATATTTTATAGAAACACTAATATCTTAGGGTCAGAGTGACAAAGACCCAGCCCAGGGTGTTTTCTTCTTTCTGAAATTACCTCATGCTCTTGGCCATGGCTGCTGACCTCCAGGGCATTGTGCCAGAGATACCTTTTGTGTTTTTATTCCGTTTCTGGTTTCCTGTTAGCATTTTTTGCCTGTTTCATGCAAAATTCCATTCTTCACCAAATACATTTTAATTAACTGTGACTTTTATTTTTATATAGGCAGAGTCCTGTTACTTGTATACCTATGTTTATTAAATTTAAAAAGAATTCACAGCAAAATGGTTAAATACTGTCAAAAAGGCCTCAAAAAGTATGGCAAAGACTTGAAAATATACTGGAAGAAACAAAGAAATCTATTGTGCTATCTTAATTATGAAAAAGTTATATTTTAGGCAGAAGTTTGCTTTTGTGAAGAAAAACACTGTAATGAAAAAAACAACAAAATTTTATAATAAAATCTACTGAAAAATCTGTATGTAGATCTGGCAGTTCATTGTACTGAGACATTCAAAGAAAACCCATGCCACTGGTGGCCCTTTTCAGCTAACTGGGGCAGTTAGGGCTTACTCAAACTTTCCCCCAGAACAGCCACCATCTGCCTGATTAGTCCATTTCCTTAGTATCCTGCCCATTCTTGCTATTTAAGTTTCTGTTCTATTTCAAGAAAGGCACTCGTTAGGGATGGCCACATGTGTTATCACTTGAGAAGTATATGTATTCAAAAGAAATGGACATGTACCTTGGTATTTTACTAAGTACAGGCAGGAAAAGACTTTCTCAGCTTCCTTTCCCTTAAATGCTAATAAATCATGGCATAATCTTTAATTTTTCCTCCCTATTACCAAACCTGAAATTCCATAAATCTAAAATAAGAAAGAAACGCTCAGTGTAGGTATTTTTATGACAGGCACATTATAAAAACAAACAGAAAAAATGCCATCTGTTAAAAAAAATGAAGTTAATTGAATGGTAACAAAAAATAACAAATGTAAAACATGTATGGTCTATTCTAATGTCTTAAAAAAAAACCTGAAATGGGATGCTGAAAAAAGTGGCATAAATGTTTTTCCCTTCAACTTTCTAGAAAGTACACTCCATATAAGTGAGAATTTCTCTCTCTCTCTCTCTCTCTCTCTCTCTCTCTCTCTCTCTCTTCACTGAGTGTTAGAACATAGAGCAAAATGTATTCATACTGCCTTCCACTTGCATATATGCTAACTGTATTATATATTAATGTAATTGCATTTTATACATGTAATTAACCTCTGAGATCACTGACTTTATGATATGAATATCATTATGATAGGTCTGACCCCATGACAAGAATCTTTAAAAACAGTTTTATCTGATAATTATAAAAGATACCACAAAGAAAAAAATCACTGGCTAGCTAAAAGAAAGCAACAGTTGCATTGTAAATATGGCCCTGTGTAGCAGAGAGCAGTGGACAAGATCTGAGAGCAGCCCCCAGTGTACAATCAGCAAGGCATCAGGGAACTTAGTCCTGCAACTACAGCAAATGAAATCTGCCAGCACATAAACAAGCTGGGGCAATAACCAGAGCCTCAGGTAGTAGAGCCAGCAATACATTCCAGTCTGCTAAGACCCAGAGCAGAGAGTAGCTAGGCAGATTGCTGTGTGTTCAAGGATACAGCCAACATGGAGACACACACCTTTAATCTCAATACCAACCATAGAAGACCTGGAGGTCTGTATAGATGGGCAGTGACAAAGAGGTCATTTGGTTGGGTTTACAACCAATGAGAAGGCAGAATAGAAAGTCAATAAAAAGAACAAACACACAGGACGTAGGTCTCTTGCTGAGGAGGACAGCAGTGGCAGTGAAGGGTAAGGTTTTTAACTCTTAGCTATTGCTCTGACCTCTTGGGCTTTCATCTCTTCATTGGCTCTGTTTCTTATTTAACAAGATGGTTACATCTACATTTGGCACCCAATGTGGGGCAAGAATTCATTAAAAACTGCTTGGCTTGGCGGTAGGTCCAGTTGCCCGCCTGGGCGGGCCCTGCTCCCTAGCTCAGGCCCAGCTCCCTAGCTTGGCTTAGGACTCAGGCCCAACCGATCTTAGCTACAGGTGGCTACTGCAGCTGGAGTTACTTGCTTAGAAAGCTGGTGCTACGAACAACTAAGGCCTGCCCTGCCGGAGCTACCACTAATTGCAGTAGCTACACTCAACTGTGAATAGAGCTGCCTTTGGCTGAAATGCCAACACACATGGTCATGGTCGGAGCTTAAGGAAGCTGGAGCCCAGACTCGACTCAAGTGGGAACACGTGGCTGGAGTTAAGCTTTTAGCCAGAACATGGCTACACTTTCTCTCTCTCTCTCTCTCTCTCTCTCTCTCTCTCTCTCTCTCTCTCTGGATTTGGACACTAGGTAGCTGTTTTAAAATTCCCTCGGATTTCTACTGTTCTACGAAATTAAGATATCAGATTAAGATATCTATTAATTAAGATATCAGATATTTTAAAGGAAACTATTTAAAAGAGAATTTTTTCCACATTAAAAAAATGGGTTTTATATGTACATTGGAAGAAAATTGGGCTTTGTTTGAAATTTTAGGCAGTTTGACAATGGAACAACTATATGAGAAGATTAATGTTGATTGAATTATGCACATTATTACTTTTCTTATCCTTATTTTGCTATTTAAAAAGATAGTCAATTTAAGTGCCAGGATGAAAGTTTTAGAAAAACCTATTAAACCTGTTAAAATGAATTATAGAGAAATTCAAATTCAGACAGAAGAAATTAACAATGAAGTTGTTTCAGGATTGGATTATAAGGTTACAGAAAGAAAGCCTGTTTTCACACAATCACCCTTAATTTATCTGGTAACCATACAACAGCTACCTGGTCAAGAGAATGCACAATTTGGACTCCAGTTGAAATGTTAGACTTACAAAGGTTTAAGGAGGCAATAGTATCTTATGGCATGCATTCCCCATATGTAAAGCAAATGTTAAACACCTGGTCAACTTATAATAGGATTATACCACAGGACTGGCGGGAGCTGGCACAGGCTGTTCTGGAACCCAGACAACAGCTCCAGTGGCAAATGTGGTTCAAAGAAGAATCTAAAAACATAGCAAAACAATGTAGGGATAAAGGTATACAAGTCTTCCAGGATCAGCTTGTTGGAGAAGGCCAATATGCTGCAGTACAAACACAATGTTTATATGATATCCAAACCTTAATTCTATGTTGAATGGCAACCTTGAATGAATGGGACAGAGTTGAGGGACCAGGAAAAAAAAACTGAGTAATTTACAAAGATTATACAGGATCCACAAGAATCTTTCACAGATTTCTTATAAAGATTGACTTCAGCAGTAAGAGAATGGTCCCAAATTCAAAAGCCAGTCAGATAATAATTGAATCGTTGGCTTTTGAGAATGCAAATGCAGCATGCAAGAGAATAAGCAGGCCATTAAAGCAAGATCTGCACCCTTGGAAGATTGGATTAGAGACATGGTTAATGTTGAGGCTCATGAACAAGATGATATGTGGATAGGAGAAGCAATTTCAAGAGGTTTGAGGAATGTCAGATGTTTTGGATGTGGAAAGCAAGGACATTTGAAAAGGGATTGTAAGCAGGGCATTCCTAGAAACAATGTTTCTTCAAGGAACAATGGCAACAGAATGTCCCTTCCTTCTGGAGTATGCAGAAGGTGTGGTAAGGGAAAACACTGGACCAATGAATGTAGATCAACAAGGGACAGGCAAGGTAATCCTTTGCCTCGGTCTTCAGGAAACTCCCAGAGGGGCCTCAGGCAGGACCCCACAGCAAATCCAGTTCAGACCTTTCCTGCAGTCATTGAGGAAACCCCTACTCAGAGCAATTAAATAACCAAATGCCTATTGGAATAAATCATGCTGGTCAGGATGATGAAACAGAGAGAACAGAAAATTCAGGAGAAAACATAAGAAAATTTTTGGCAAACTTCTGTAAATGAACAAAGACCAAAATTAACAATAAGAATAAATGGTGTTTTGTTGTCTGGTCTGGTAGACAGAGGTGCTGACGTTACCATAATTGCACCAGAATTTTGGCAATCAACTTGGCCTCTTCAGGAGGTAAATGTTCAACTGTTAGGAATTGGAACATTATCTCAAGTGAAACAGAGTGCAAGATGGCTCGAATGTATAGGTCCAGAAGGACAGAGAGCAAAATTAAAACCGTATGTGGCTAATATAGCTATGAACCTGTGGGGTCGAGACCTGTTGCAACAATGGAATACTCAGATTAACATCCCTCCAGTCTCAGAAATAAATCATAAACTAGCACATGTTTCTGAGAGAAATATTAGAAGGTATTACTCTAATGAGTGGTCACCAGCCATCCATATTGTACAAGAACAGGGCACAACAACTGATGATCTTCCAAAGACACCAACAGCTCTACCTTTAAAATGGTTAACAGACAAGTCTGTATGGGTTCATCAATGGCCTTTAACAACAGAGAAACTCCAGGCTTTAGAAGAGCTGGTAGAAGAGCAGTTAAATGCTCAGCATATTGAAGAATCAACCAGCCCTTGGAATTCTCCTATATCTGTTATTAAAAAGAAATCTGGTAAATGGAGAATGGTAACACACCTTAGAGCAATTAAGGTAATTCAGCCAATGGGCTCTCTACAATCTGGAATTCCTTTGCCTACTCTATTAGCAAAAGGATGGCCTCTCATAGTTATTGATTTAAAAGACTGTTTCTTTTCAATACCCTTACAAAAAAAAGACAGAGAAAGATTTGCCTTCACGGTGCCTACTTACAATAATTCTCAACCGGTTAAAAGATTTCAATGGAGGGTCCTCCCACAGGGAATGTTGAATAGCCCAAACCTGTGCCAATATTTTATACAACAGCCATTGGAAGTGACATGTAAAAAATTTCCTAAATCTATAATTTATCATTATATGAATGATATTTTACTAGCTGACTCAAATGCAGATACTTTAGAAAGAATGTTTGAAGAAGTAAAGAAAATTTTGCCTTGCTGGGGATTACACATTGCTCCTGAAAAGATACAAAGAGGAGATTCTATTAATTATTTAGGATATAAAATAGAACTACAAAAAATTAGACCCCAAAAGGTGCAAATTAGGAGAGATCGACTATAGACTCTTAATGACTTTCAAAGTTTATTTGGAGACATTTCTCATCTATGAACTATTGTTGGAGTAAAAAATGATGAACTGAATAATTTGTTCAAAAGCTTAGAAGGTGACAAGGACTTAAATAGTCCAAGAGAATTATCACCTGAAGTTGAGAAAGAATTGGCCTTGGTAGAAAAGAAAGTACATGAAGAACACGTGGATCGTATTGATCCAAAGCTGGATTGCATTTTGGTTATTTTACCTTCTAGGCATTCTCCTACAGGAATATTAATGCAGAGGGAAGATATTATATTGGAATGGATATTTTTACCAAATACACTGAATAAAAAATTAAAAACTTATGTGGAAAAAAAATCTCTGACTTGATTTGGAAAGGAAAATTGAGACTTCGTCAATTAGCAGGAATAGACCCAGCAGAAATTGTCGTACCTTTAACTAAAGAGGACATTGAAAAATTATGGACAGAAAGTGAACCTTGGCAAAAAGCTTGCAGTAATTTTTTGGGAGAAATTAACAGCAAATATCCCAAAAGCGACAGAACTGATCTTATAAAAAGAGCTGATTGGATCTTGCCTCAAATTGTACAGGAAAAATCCATATCTGGAGTTCGTACATTTTATACAGATGCCAAAAAACAAGGAAAGGCAGGTTACAAATCAGAAAATTTAAGTAAAGTGGTTCAAAGTCCTTATAATTCAGTTCAAAAATCAGAATTGTATGCTATTCTGTTGGTATTAATGGATTTTTCAGAACCTCTCAATATAGTTACTGACTCTCAGTATGCTGAAAGAGTGGTATTACATATTGAGACTGCAGAATTTATCCCTGATGCTTCAGAATTAACTTCACTATTTATTCAATTACAAGATGCAATCAGGAAAAGGAGTCATCCTTTATATATAACTCACATCCGATCCCATACTGGTCTGCCAGGTCCTCTAGCACAAGGTAATGATGAGATTGATAAATTATGGAGAGGAAATGTGTTGGAGGCCTCAGAATTTCATAAAAAAACATCATGAGTAAAGGTTTAAAAAAGGATTTTTCTATAACCCGGCAACAAGCCAAAGAAATAGTAAAGAAATGTCCTACTTGTTCCTTTTACAATCAGATGCCATTTAGCAGGATGTAACCCAAAGGGTACTCAAAGGAATGA
>CABHPP010137893.1:0-13561 GCA_902168425.1 Peromyscus attwateri | reverse complement strand
TGTGGGAAGGATTACAATTCTTTGGAAGAATAAAAAGTTCACACTTTTGAAATTTCACAGAATTTTAAGGCCAAAACATAGTGGGTTCACTTCTCTTCACTTCCAGGGACAAATGATGTTCTACTCAAAACCACATTAAGCTTCCAGTTCAAATCCCAATCCAACCTTGTGACCTCCTGCATTGAAGTTCTTTCCATCTATTAAAGCTGACAGGGTCAGTTTGACTCCTGGTCGGAGGGTCTGCGTATAACCCAGTCCAATTAAACTGGCATTATTTACTTTGGCAGATAGAGAAGTTTTCTAAATATAAGCTGGATTGATTTTTTTTTTTGAAACAGGGTCTCTCTATTCTGTAGGCTTGGCTGTTCTGGAATGTGCTATGTAGACTAAGCCAGCCTCGAACTCACAGAGATCTGCCTGGCTCTGTCTCCCAGGTGTTGGAACCAAAGGCGTGTGCCCCCACACCCTGCTCTTTCAATGTTTATACATCATGCACTCACATGGGACTCCTTACACGAGAGCTATCTGTGAAAACCTTCTCTTCTCTCTCCACACTGCTTATGTATGGATCAAGAGACCAGCTTCTTAAAAGTTCTGCAAGTTTACCTCTGAACTTTAAAACTCAGTAGACATTTAATCTAATTCAGCTCACCCTGTCCTTAGCAAACCACACACAGCTCGGTGGTAGCTGTAACTCTCCCTGGTGAGGAGTGAAAGTAGAAGAGACGTGACCAGGGTTCCTTCTACTCTCCACTCCTGCTGAGGAGTCAAGACTTAGATCACACAGGAGGACTACAGCGGAAGCACAAGCTGTGGTCTAAATCCAGCTCTCAGGGGTCTTTAACGTTTTAGACCTAACTCTGCGGAAAGGCTGATGGTGCATTGGTGCGGGAACATCTTACTGATGATCAGCCACTTACAGAGCTGAACGAGAGGCCGGTGCATTCCAGAAAGTGAGTCACCTGACAAACTTGAGCAAGCTGGGCATCGGGAAATGAGGACAAGACATGAAGCAACTGGAAATGCTGACCAGGAAGAAAACAAACGGTCTTTATGCCCAGCAAGTATTTATAAAACTGTATTCTCAGCCAAGGTCACAAGCTCCTGAAGGCCTTGCAGAGGCTGAGGAGAATACATAAAGATGGGGGTAGCCGGCTCTGAGGTGCTATGAGGATGATGTGACCCTGGAAAGTGGGGGCTCACCCAGTGTCCAGGAGGCTGCCCTTTTCATTCTTGTAACTCACTATATCATAGAGAACTATGGCCCCAGTAAGGTTCTGTGTTTAGAGGGATATCAGAAAACGCAGACTTTTTAATGTGAAAGCCCCTGCTTTTGAACAACTGGATATGTGCGCAGGAGCACGAGGTTGCCCGCTGACAATCTCTGTCCATAATGCAGAATAATAAAGGGGTTATGATTTTAAACCCAGAAGCATCCCAAATGTAAGTGAGTTTTAGAAGATACCATTTTTCTCAAGAGCAGATTGGAGAATAAAAGTAGCATTTAAAGATAACTTATAAAAGTATAACAGCCATTTCTTTCTCTCCCTCTACCTTTGGGAAACTTGCATGTCCTGGGTAGATCATCAAGACTGCACGTGTGAGTTGCTCAGAGAAGTGGACATTTTGGATACCAGAGTGACAGCTCCCCGAGTTCTCAACAGAACAAGTAATCATTAATTATGATGGGCAAAACAAATGGTTAGCAGTTTTTAAGTGTTTTCAAGAATAATATACATCTATTTTTGGTCATTCTTCCAAACAGAGAATTGGGCTACAAAATTCCCTTAAGAATAGATATTAAATTTCTCATTTCCCACAAATACTGTGTATGCTCTAAGAAGTAGTCATTTATAAATATTGGTAACAAATTTTGAGTTCACAGTCAGTAATCCCACTGCTTTTGTAAAAGTTTCTTCTTAGCACCCGTCTTAAATTAGTAAAAGCAGAAGTACATCTTCAGGAGCTCACAGCTCTTCTGTGGCTGTGCTCTGGCAGTCAACACATATTAGTGAGGTAGGTAGAGTCCCAAACACACTGAACAAGGGCTGTGTTGTTCCATGTGTGTTCCTTAATTTTTTAATTTCAATGAATTGCAGAATATTTTGGAGGCATACCACCTGTGCCCATCAATCAACTAGACGGGGCCAAGAACAGATATTTAATCTATTAACCTTTTTTAAAACTAGGGTCCAACATTTGTGTTGAGGATTAAAAGAGATAGCATGAAGAGTATTATTGTAAGTCCCACGTTAAAGCTTATTTTCAACAATGATATCCTTTCCAAGTACGTGTCTAAACTCCCGGCCATTTACAAAATCCATAATAAGGATTAAATAGTATTGATACTATCACGCCTGTTATCACCATAGTAAGCTAACATATACACAGGAAAAATTAAACTTTAATTTATTTAATTTAATTTGTTTAATTTAAACAAACGTTTTCTGTTTATAGAAATTACAATTTGCTTCTTCCTTCTTCTGACTTTCTCCATTGTGTTGTGTATTAATCTCTTATTTCTATTCTAATTAGAGGGTTTTCAAAGGGCAAATCTGGTTGTTTCTCATGCTTAAAATCTTCAGTGACTCCCTAGTGCATATGGTACAAAATTAAACCTTTCCAGAAAAAGGTTTCCACAGCTTGGAGGAGCCTGGCCCCTCCCGCTAGTAGAAGATTTTCTCTACCACCCTGCCTCCCATCTCTCTTCTAGTCATGCTGGGTCTGTTCCCACCCCTGCATTCTCTGCTTGCTGCCCCTCACCACAGGCTACTCTCCAACAGTCCTCTCTGCCACCCACACATCTCTTGCTCAGCTAAATGTTGGCCTCCGGTCAAGTGTCATGCAAAATGTAACCCTTCCTGTTTACTTTCAGTGGAAGAAAATCCACATTATACCTGCAAGTTTTTTTTCAGTCAACTGAATTTCCTTCCAGACTGTAAGTTTTGAGAGGAACAGGATAGATTCAGAATGGTTCTGAACTTTATCCTAGCACCTGATATAAAACCTGCCAAACAGAACTCACCAGACACTGACACATAAACAGGATGTGTCTGCAGCTAAAATGCACACACACACACACACACACACACACACACACACACACACACACACACGAGAGAGAGAGAGAGAGAGAGAGAGAGAGAGAGAGAGAGAGCGCACATACACACATTGCACACACAAAGATAAAAGCAGTCCTAGCAGTTCTGACTGTCCCTTAGGGCTTTCTATTTGTCACTAATGAGCCACCACTCTAGCTCACAGTATTGACACTTACATAGATTCCAAAATGTCACTCCATTTCTGGGTTAGGTGGGTTGGGTCTCTCCACACCACCATCAGATTAGCCTTCTGAAGTGCAATGCTAGTAATTCACCAGCTGCAAACTGCAGTTCAAAGGCTCAAAACTTGCTAGCTTCGCCATGTCATGTGCAGAATAATTTCCCCATACACTCTCCACAACAACACTAAAATATCAGAAAAACCCCTTTACTCATTTGCTTGTTCATGTCTTCCATCAGTAAAGCAATCTGTGATGTGCGAGGGAGCCACAGGCTATTTGACATGGGCATGCTAATCTGTGATCTATCCCCAGGCTTCCACTTTCTGATGGCAAACCAAGATGTCTTTGTAACTGAAAGTTTTCCTGTGTCCACCGGGCTCCCACATCCTCGAGGTCCTGCAGCTGCTCAGACCCAAATGAACACACAGAGGCTTAAATTAATTATGAACTGTGTGGCCTATTGGCTCAGGCTTTTCACTAGCTAGATCTTACATCTTAAATTAACCCACTTTTATAAATCTATACCCTGCCATTGTCTTTATTCATTTGTTTCCCCATGCCCCAAACACTGGACTAATCTTTGATTTCCACACTATAATACTCATTTCCAGATTGCTGCATGTCCACCTGGTCTCAGGGTCATGCAGAAGCCACCTACCTTCCAGTTCCTCTGTCAAAACCTTACATAGTGTGGCTGTTATTTCTCACCTGGTCTGGACAGTTCCTTCGGGTTCATTCTCCACAGTCAGTGTCATTTATAACAAGATCCTATCACACTTGTATTTAAAGTGCTTCAACAGCACAAGTCTCAGCTCCTATCTCAACCCACAACTTTTTCATGCTCCACCATCACATGCAGACACATTCTGCTCCCCGTCTTGAAGTCATCACAGCCCTCCACACAGCTCCTGACTGAAACACTGTACTCTCTCTGCTTGCCTAATTCCCATTCACACTTCAGAATAATCTAAAATATATTTTCTTCAAGACTACACTGGGTGTTTCTCTTTGTCATTTTCATTTCTCAACAATTTTTATGAATTGAGATTCACTATTTATTTAATTATTAGCTTGCTGTGATTCTCCCTTGCTAGGCTACAAAGGCAACACCATGTTGGCAGACCTGCCCCTATCATAAAACAGGCAGTACACACATACACTCAATAATTTGCTGAGTATCATAATATACAAACACCAGCAGCCTGTCTGTCATTATTTTTGTATTGATGAGTACATTTTTATTCACTTAATTAAGCAAGAGGCTCTCTAAAAAGATAGAGTATTGTTTTAATATTTCTACTTATCAATATTTTATGCCTAACTAGCCCTTAAATGTTTATCAGCTACAAAGCATCTTTGAAAGATACTGTATGACAGGTTCACCAGTCAGGAAGACCTAGTTCAAGGGATAACATCTGGAGAGTAAAAGAGAAGCCTCTTTTACCTTAGGAAGACAGAAGAACTTTTGCAAAAATGTTCCGATGAATTCACCGAAGAAGTCCACCTTGCTGTATAGCAAGGGGACGAAAGGGGAGGTCACAGGAAATATGATCGAATGGGCAGCTGGGATCAGAGCACGAAGGTCTCCAGTGCAAGCAAACATTTTGACTTGTCTCTAAGCAGTGAGGGCTCCACGGAGAATTCTGATCAAAGAAGTGACGTGGGCTGACTTGAGTTTTAAATTACCCGATGGTCAGACCAGCATTTGGTAGAAGAGCCACTCAGAAATGTTTGCTTTATTTTATCAGGGCACAAGGTACTAAGTGTGAGGAGGGTAGACTTCAACTTCCAGTCAACAGCTTCAAATTGGCAACCACGAGAATGTGGAACAACATACAACTTATTTCCCATTTGTAATTTACAATTAATAAAGTTATACATATACACACGTACACATACATTCATACATACACATGCATATACATGAGTGCTCATACATAAGCACACTCATGTTCATGTGTGCACACACTCACAAATGCACACTCTGCACATATACATATATATGCATATATCAGGCACACATGTGCTCACATACATATGCACACATACTCATGCATGTATATAGACATACTCACACATATGCACACACTGATGCATGCATGCTCACACATGAGTGCACACACATATGCATATTTACACACACACACATGCACATATATACATGAAGAATATCCTTGTCCAGAAAGCTTAGGGCTCTTGGGTTTCAGATTTTCTTAGATTTCAGAATATATTCACAGATGTGAGAGGTTACTATATATTGAGAGAAATTGAGTATAATAAGATGCTCATCCATGTTTCATACACATCTCATACATACAGCCTTTGTAGCTGTGATTTTACTCTATCTTCAGGGCTCCTGCTTATTGGATATGGAAGGTCACATGAGGTCAGATGTGGGATCTTTTCCCCCTGTGACATCATATCAGTGTGGAATGCTCCAGTTTCATATTGGAGAAGCACAACCTCTATGTTCACACACACACACACACACACACACACACACACACACACACATATACTTATATACACACATACATATAAGACATAAATGTATACTTAGAAGCATACAAATGTATGCATACATATTCACATATATATGCACATATACATATATACATCATATAATATGCATAAATGTGTACACACATACATATATACGTATTTGCATACTCATCATATAGGTAAAATTAAAAAATTGTCTTTCCTCCTAAAAATCTCCAATTGTTCTCATTTATTCTATAAAACTCTGTGAAGTTTATATTCTTGACAGCTCTCCCCACCAGACAGAATCAGTGCATACTCCCGGTATGCACTGGGAGGACCCTGAATTTGAGATGAGCAAAACTGCCTTCATTTTAGTAAGCTCTAACACAAGTTTACCATTCCCTTCACCAGTGTAAAAGGAAAAAAGGTGTCTTCCCATCAAGCGAAGACGTGGGTTCATTTGTAAAGGCAGCAGACACTTGGAAATATTATTCCCTGCGCGACTTTAAAACTCTAGTGTTCATTTCAACTAACGTCACATCAAGGCTTTAAAAGGCTTGTTTCTGTTGAGCTTCTGTTTATTTATAATGCTGTGGAGACAGTTTCCACTCCTAGGATCTAGTCAATAAAGTTGGTTTAGCTTGTGTTGTTTGTGGAATTATGTCTTATTTCATGAATTTAAAAGGCGCGTCCCAAGAGAACCTGGGCTGTCCACCCACGGTCAGAAGTGTGACACAAGAAGCCCTAAGGACTTGTGGTCTGGAAGGAGGACTTGAGCATCCCTCAGGAGACGGGCACAGAGCACACACTGCCTGCCATCATCCCAGCGCAAAGTTCTCCTCTTCTTCCACACCTGGGGATTTCATTCTTTATCAGTCATCATGACTGAGCCAGCTTTCTTGACCTCCCCCCAACTTGGCTTCAATGTATCACTCTATTATTTGTTTTAAAGTGGGGCAAGGATTGCAATCCATCCAGCAGACAGGCAGGCTGTGCTGGTGTGAAATTAGACATGACCAGGGAAATAATGCCAGCATGAAACGCATCCCAGACGCTTCATGCATGGTATAGAATGCATATCCAACTGCCGACTGAAACAAAGGGAGCATTCACACAACAGCCCCGGAGGACTCAGGAAAGTGCTGGAAGCTCTGCACTGTAAATGACCTCATCTGAAAACCCCGTGCCGGCTCTGTGATGGAACAGAGTACTTTCCCTGGGCCACACACACAGAAATAGCATGAGCACTCACATTTTAAATTACCCAGAAATCCTCAGACACTTGTAAATGAAGAAATACCTCTTTTCCTTAATTTTCAGTTCCTTATAAAAAAGGCTGTCATTTAAAAAACCTGAGTGTTCCTCTTTTTACAAAATAGCTTGCAAAGTCACTATTGATTTGTTCAAATGCCTTGAATTTCTCCAAAGCATTTAGAAACAGCTCATTTTCAAACAATTAATTTCTCATTTTCCATATGGGGAGAGTTATTTTTCTTGACACCGTATTCTACATTCTCCTGCCTTGAAAGCAATGACTAAAATTAGGGCTATTGGATATCATGGAAACACCGGAGTCTCTTGCCAATGGGCCTGAATGTGGTTAAGGCAGGAAGTGGGCCTGATGGTGAAGAGATGATGTCATTGTGGAAAAATTCAGTAGATTTATTTCCTGCTAAGGAGCAAACTCTGCTAATGCTGGGAAGTCACACAGATGAAGTATGTGCATGTGTGTGCTCACGGGTCTGCATGTGTGTTTGTGTCTGTGCCTGTGTGTCTGTCTATGTGTCTCTGTGTGGGGAGGGCAGTGTATGTGCTAGTATTGGTCTGTGTGTCTGTCTGCATGCACTTGTATACATGTGCCTGGGCATGCTTGTGTGTACGTCTGTGCACATGAATTTGTGAGCTACTATGTGTTTCACTTTTCTCCAACTTAGAATGTATTTGAATTTTTAAGTTTTCTGGAGTGATCATTTGTTTCTTTTTCTGTTCCACGTGTCTTTAATGGAAGTTATCTACACTATCAGACAACAGCTTGTCATAACACTGGCATCACCTCCTGAGAGGTGCCCCTTTCCCAGTAGATTCACAGGAACCTGAATCCACCGGAATCTAGGCAGGTTTCTAGGGCGGATGTTGCAGTCGCCAGCCCCTATCTGTTCTTTTCCCCCCCTTCTCTGGGAGGGGGGCTCTCAGTGAGCATAAAATAGAGCTGGGAACTCTCCCTTGACATTGCCTGGCTCAGAGACCTCATCAGAAGCATGCTCACAATACATAGGACCTGGGGTATGGACATAATGCCTCTTTCTTATTTAGCAAGGCTGTTCTTACGGGCAGGCTGCCATCTAACTATGCGACCAACGAGAAGGAAGATGAAGTGAGCATGGTAGGTGAGATCCACTCAAGGGAAATAATATCCAACGGACACTGCTCTGCTTTAACACCCCCATAAGTTCAGTCACAACATCAAATGTCCCCTCTCTCATAGTTCTAGCTCTTCCTGCATTGAACTAACTTTTCTATAGGTTTGTGAGCTTTGTTGACTCAGGAACACTGCGTTCTCTCAGTGCATAGTGAGTATCCTGAGGGTTGGTTGTGCCTGTTTTCACAGCACCTGTATTTCTAATCACCAGTCACAAGCACAGAAATCTCCTCACCAGAGATGTGACCCTTGTTTCTAACATGCACCCATCAACCAACCTTCCATCACATTTTAAATCGCAGCTGTAGAATATTTACAGCTGATAGCATTCTGATGCTAAAGGTTGATAAAATGAGGACCTGGGTAGGCTACATTTTTATCCCCTTGCCAGCTACCCTTAGTCAATAAAATCACACATTCTCAGAGAGTTGACAGAAGTTGTCGCACGCTGACCTGAGCATGGGAACTCTCAGGCTCTCGTCTACATTTTCACACCAACTGCTCTTACCTTGGTTGTCAAATGGTGCTTGGGTGGATGGCTAATTAGGGACCCTAAAAAGAAACAACCTCATATTCCTGTCTCACTCACTATTTTATAGGGCAATCAGGATCAATTATGGAAAAGGTATAAGAAAAACAACATTATCTCATCTCTATGGTTCCTTCAGCAACTGAATGGAAAGATCCTTAATTACTATAATGAATGATGCCTTACTTCAGGTCAAAAGTGTCTCCTGAGGACCTATCGGGCAAGCCTCTGGCAGTCATTCTCCCTGTAATTCTCAAAGCCGAGTGGCTGTACACAGCACTAGCTGCCATCACTCACCTGCTCATCACTGCACGAAGCTGTGAAACATTGTAGTAACAGACCTTAAATCCCCCAAATGAACGGGTCGTGTCAATCCTACTATGTTCGTTTCTATCTCCGTTTTCACCTTTGGGCAAACTGTGAGCCCTTCAGTCGTGCTTGGCCAGCCAGACTCACACAGTACAGATCAGACCCTTGTCATCATCCTGAAAGCATCCAGTCTTCAGTCATCTCCTTGACTTAAAATGTTCAGGCCTGAGATATGGCTCATAGAGTAAAGGAGCTTGCTGCCACCTGACAACCTGAGTTCAATCCCCAGCACCCACCTGGTAGATGGAAAGAACTGACTTTCACAAGGTGACCTCCACCCTCTACATACACATGTGGTGTGCATATATGTGTGTGTTTGTGCACACACACATACACACAAACAAACAATCTTTTTTTTTTAAGCAGGGAAAAGTTATGCTGAAGGTGTAGCTCCGTGGCAGATCACACTCCTGGTGAGGGAGTGGTCCTAGATACAATCCCAAATACCCCAAAAAGGTAAACTAATTCATAAAATAAAATACGGTAGATACTAGAATCATCATAAGGCACACAGAAGCCACATAACCTTCCTATTAATGGTGCCATCGAATACTATTTTTTCTTGTGGATTTTGGACTTATATTTCTTAATGCCTCTTCAAAAACAAAATCTGGCAATTTTCACATAGTTGGAATAGAAACACAGTGGGGTAATCTCTCTAACACGGTCAATCAAAACAAAAAATCTAATATGTTAGAAAAATCTTTCAGTTTTACAACTCATTATAGGCAAATGTAAATTTTGAAATTCACAAAAATTCTGTTGTCAGTTTTGGAGAAATCAGTCTAGTTCCCATCCCCAGATGACCTGTCAGATGTGGACACATTTTCCACAGACTAGCTGTGCTCTAGGACACATGGTTCCACAGAATAGCTGTGCTCTAGAACACATGGTTCCACAGAATAGCTGTGCTCTAGAACACATGGTTCCACAGAATAGCTGTGCTCTAGGACACATTTTCCACAGAAAAACTGCGCTCTAGGATGCATTTTCCACAGAATAGCTGTGCTCTAAGGGAGAAGTTCAGTAATGTGACTCAATTTGGATGCTATCTCCTGGTCTTTGCTCAAAGGCATGTACAAGCTTTTGACACCACAACAGGACATCACTACCCACAAAGTTAAAAACGGATGCAAGAATGAAACTCATATTTAAATAAGAAAATTTATGATTCTGTGTTAGGTCATATTCACAGCTATCCTGCGGTACAAGTAACCCACAGGCTGCAGGCTGAACACGCCAGACCCTTGGACTAGGTCTTATCCTAACATGTCTCCTTTGGAGCAGGACACAGCAGGAAGATGTGGAACTCAGTCTCCAGGAGCAGGAAGGTGCTAGGAGGCATGCTGGTGCTGCCCCTCCTGACCCGGATAAGAAGCGGGCATCCATGATATTGGGCTTCCCTGGGACTGTGGCTCTGGACTTAAACCTCTGAACTAGCCACAGATCTAAGAACCTAAGTTTCAGGCCAGAGCTGACAAGCTCACAGGTGTCCAAACACTGCAGCCGGGCTAGGAACGGATTATGTTTCATCTCACAGCAAGACTCAGAAATTCCTGGCAAGCTGGTAACACTCCCTCAATATACATTTCAAATCCTAAGCACCACAGAGTGTCTTTCTCTACCTATGAGTGAGATCTGGGACTTAGAGTCTGAAAGAGATAAGCAATGGTTGTAAGATCGGTACAGCGGTGGACTATGACTGAGCAGCGAGCTGCCCTAAGTGCACTGCCCTTCCTAGAGGGGCCGGGGACGGCCCTGCAAGCACTCCCTACACTAGCTAATGGCCGTGCAGAACTGAGGCTGGCACCCTCAGTGACATTAGTTGATGTTATAGTGGAGGAAGAATGTCAAAACCCGGAAAACATAATGTGACAGTCACGGTACAATGCATGTCTCACCTGGGCACGGGTGAGAGGTCACTCGGTGGGATTCAGCAAGATCGGCTTTACAGGAAAACTTTGCATTCGTCACTTTTCTTGTGCTGTGAGCAGATGACTGACATGGGGCACTCGGGGGAGGGCTAGTTCTGGCTCACGGCTTATGCAGAGATACAGTCCATCATGGTTGGGAAGGCGTGTCCGCCTGCGCTGTGTGTGAGTGAGGCAACTGATGTGGAGAAAGGGGGGAACAGGAAGTGAGTCCAGGCTATGAACATCAAGGCCTGCCCCCAATGACCCACTTCCTCCAGTGAAGCTCCACATCCTAGAAAAAGTGCCACCTGCTGAGGATCAGAGCTCAAAAAACATGATCCTGTAGGGGACTCCACATGAGACTGCTGTAGATGTGAAGAACAGGATCGTATGGAGGGGACAGATCTCTGACTGAGGTAAGTTCCTTAAATTTGAATACAATTGGAGAGTCTCAGAGCAGAAAAACGTGTGGATGTGTGGATGTGTGTAACTCTCAGGATAGGGCTGTCAGAACAGAATTAGGCCAATCAGCTCTGTTAAAACGTCCGGACCACTGGAAACCTAAATGTGCTTTAGAAGCAAAGGCCTTTAGGTGTAAATTAAAGGCCAATGCCCTAAGTTGCTCCGTACGGGAAGATCTGATCTCTGAGTCCATCTGTGGAGCCTGAGTCCAGCAGTGAACAGGTGACATCATCACTTCCGGTCTCTGTTCCAAAGCTTCAGTTGTGAGCCACCATGTGGGTGCTGGGAACCGAACTTAGGTCCCTCGGAAGAGCAGCCAGTGCTCTTAACCACTGAGCCATCTCTCCAGGCCCTGTCATCACGGTATTTCATATGTGTGCTTATTCTCTGTTTAACCTGCCCTTATCCCCCTGGTAAGGGGACTTACTATACACAAACACAACGTAAGTAGTAAATACATACTAAATATGAAGTGTGAACATTGAGGGCATATATACTGAAATATTCACATAATTGTTTCACAACTCCATATGTAGACAAGAACATTCATGCTGGCACCCCTCCCCCATAGCTGCTTCCTCTCCTCTCCCCAGATAGCCCCATCTTCTGCCTTCATGTCACATGTTCCATTTCCCTCTCTTCTCCCTCCATTACAATTTCTTTCTTCTCTCATCTGACCCCTGTTATAGCTTCATGACCTGTAAATACCATACACACACACACACACACACACACACACACACACACACACATACCACACACATGCACACACACACACACACACACGTGTAAACACACAAACACACACACACATACACATATACATACACACACACACACACACACACACACACACGTACATACTTAAATCTAGGCTATGGCCACTTTTCTTTAGCTGTTATTTTCCACCTCAATCTGTAGCCCATATCAAGCCTTGTATAATCAGCTGACTAGGAATGAAACACGCCAGACTCCTTCGCTCACTATTCTTATCCCTCCCTACGACACAGCACCATGTACTACTTGGCTCTGAGCTCCACCATGGCATCTCACTGTAAGACAGTCAGGACAGAAATACTCCTGGTAAGAAAAGCTCCAAGCCAACAAGCAGCTGCCTGGATGGGCCATGGTCAGAAATTAAGAAAACAGAGAGAGAGAATCTTAACTTATTGGAAATTATTTACTTTAATGTATTTGTGATGTTTTTAACTTTGTAAATCTTAAGGAATTAGAGTTTATCACTAACTTTTCTACTTGATTATCTTCTCTTTGCCTCACCCCCACGTAGTTTATTTCCACACATGCTTACCCATGTTCCTTCCAGATCATCATCCAGGTCATCATGGTTCACTTTCTGTTTAATCCTAGTACATCACATTCTGAACAAGACGTTTTTAAGTTTAAAGTTGTTTTATCTATTTTTGGTTTTGTGTGTGTGTGTGTGTGTGTGTGTGTGTGTATGTTGCTGGGGGGAGACAGTCAAATCTAAGGTTTCACACACACTAGTCAAGTTCTCTTCAACCTAGCTACACTAGCAGTTAATATTATAAACATATACAGATATACACATATACATATGCATACATATGCATTATTAAATGTGAATGACTCTAATTTAATCACAGCTGAGGTTTCTCTTTCTTTAAAATATCATATATTGCTTTCATCATACTTTCTTGTCAGAGTTATCAAAACAAGACTAAATTCTTCAATGGTGAAGACCTCACAGGAGTGAGTTGAAGCCTGGTGCCAATGAAAAGATGTTCTGTAAACAAAAAGCACAGGTGGTTTTTTGCTTCTTTGTTTACAGAAAGAAAGTGTTCACATTTATTGCTTATTTAACTCTGGGGTGCACAGAATCCTGGGGTAGCACTATCCTGCAGTTCAGGAGACCAGGTTCTCTGTATGGAGGCAGGGTGTGACAAATGCCTCCTCTGACCAGGATGCTCTTTCCCCTGAGCAGGGATTAAATGTGGGAGGTTCACTTCCTTCTTCGTACTTACTGTAGCCTTCTCTTAGGTAAAAGGACTTCAACCCTCCCCCTTAACACGTGCTTCAAACAGATCTAACCACCCAGGAGCCTCTGGAGTCAGAGAAACACG
>CABHPP010137892.1:0-53082 GCA_902168425.1 Peromyscus attwateri | reverse complement strand
GTTGAGGCACTAGTAACAAAATTCAGGTTTTCAAAAAGTCACAGACCAAAAAGGGTATCAAATCTTCTGGAGCTGGGGTTATAGGCAGCTGTGAGCCACCTTGTGGGGAGAAGAGGAAGTTCTTACTGAATGTATGATACTGCCGTCGACAAGGCCCTATCAAGGACCTATGCCTCAGATCCACGGGAATTTGGCAAAGCTTCCCTAGGGTGAGGAGGTTCAGAGGGGTGGCAAAGCCTTCCTCTGGTTCTAATGTAAATGTTGGCAATGCCAGCAAAAACTAGCAACTGCAACTTCCTTCTCCTGGATGTTTACAGCCTGCAACTGCTGCCTCCAGAGATCTACTATTAAGTAAGACTAGTTAACCCCTCCCTCTGTGCTGTGCATGATTGACTCTGAGGTTCAAGGTTGTTGAGATAGTTGGTGCCACTCCATCAGAATGTGTACACACCGACTGACCTCTACTTTTGTGTACCAATTCCTTCTGTCCATTCTCCATTCTCTCACACCCCAGTCAAGTTTCCAGGACCCATCCCACACTGGCACAGAACACAGTACCACAGAACTTGCTGGGGGCCAAACTTGAGTCCTCTGGAAGAGCAGGAAAGGCTTTTCACCAGTGACCTCTCTAGGCCCCAAAGCCTATTTTTTAACCTCTCTGTTTTTACTCTTTATTTTAAGACATTATTTTATTACACTGGCCTGGAACTGGTAGTTTATAACGTCCAGTGCAGACCCTCATACTTCCATGCCATTCCCAATTAGCGCTCTCTCTGCCTCTATTCAGAAAGCTTTGGGAGGGACACACATGGAGTGGTGAAGGAAGAAGGGGACACCCACCTAGCCAGCCAGAAGAGCCCAATCAACCCTGGTGATCAATGGGGTGACAGATGTCACAGCCAGATTGCCCTCACATCCTCAGCCTGCTTTCTTACAGAACCCAGGACCACCAGCCCAGGGGTAGCCCCACCCATAGTGGGCTGGGCCTTCCCATGTCAATCACTAATTAAGAAAATTTCCTACAGGGTGGCCTACACTCCCATGTTATGAAGGTATTTTTCTCTACTGAGGCTCCCTCCTCTCCAGTGACTCTAGCTTGTATCATGCCAACACTGTCAAAAACAACAAATAAAGAAAAACAAGCACCAACTGTCAAATTAGAGTCCAAGGATGCAGCCATGAAGGCCCAAAGAACATTGTAGTTTCAAGTAAACAAGTAAAAAAAAATGTCTAACTATCTGTAAGACACTATCTTTCAACCTAACTGACGTGATATGGGTCAGATTAACCAAGATTTACTAGGCAAAATTAACATGGTGTTAACTTGAAGTTACATATTACATAAATATATTAAAATGTATCTAAATAAACAAAATAAGTAAAAGCATTGTCAATATGCACACTAACAAATTTAAGTTAAATTTATCATTAAATGGTCTTATCAGAAATTACATTAAAACATCCACAAAAAGTTTATGACTAATAGTTACATTTAAATGGGGCTTACACTTCTGCTTCATGTTTTTTGTTAAAATTTATTTGGAAAAAACTACCCAAGAATTAAAGAAAAGTATCTAATAATTCATCATCTATTTTGAATAACACACGTGGGTTAATAAAAGCTTGAATGATTGGTTCAAAGTATGTTTTTTGGGACTGGAGAGATGGCTTTGCAGTTCTGAGTGTGCTTTGCAGTTCTGAGTGTGCACTGCTCTTCCATAGGACCACAGTTCAATTCCCACCACCAGATCCTGTGGCTCTCACCTGCCTATCACTCCAGCTCCCAGCTTCTGCAGGCACTGTACTCCATGCATAAATACCCACACAGACAGACACATATACACATAAATTAAAATGCTGAAAAAATCTTTAAGATGTCTTTCTCCGTGACTCAAAACGCAAATAGAAGACATTTTCTTTTGCTACTGTTGTAAATGCAGGGAAAATTTCATTACCAAAGTCACTGTGGTGCTACATTTCACATATTACTTTATTTTATTTTTTTGGCTTCATATTTATGCAATCCTTTAATCTCTGTGTGTTATCACTATTCCAGGGAGTTTAAGAGACCACTGGCTATTTTAGGTCTCCAGAACCTTCTGCTTTAGACCATACTAGAAAAGATCAAAACAGAGCTTAGACTTCCTGAAATAATGAGAAAAATATTCTGTAAGGCATCAGTGACTGCTGTGGAATGTTCTGTATGGCAAATGTGTTGCTAATAAAGCACTGATTGGCCAGTGGCTAGGCAGGAAGTAGGCGGGACTAACAGAGAGAATTAAAAGAGCAGGAAGGCAGCAACTGCCGGGACAAGCAACTGCCAGCCTGCCAACCGCCGCCAGGACAAGGAGCATGTAAAGATGCCGGTAAGCCACGAGTCATGTGGCAAAGTATAGATTCATAGAAATGAAGTAAATTAAGATATAGGGACAGTTAGCAAGAAGCCTGCCACGGCCATACAGTTTATAAGCAATAGAAGTCTCTGTGTTTCCTTGGTTGGGTCTGAGCGGCTGTGGGACTGGCAGGTGAAAGAGATTTATCCTGACTGTGGGCCAGGCAGGAAAACTGTAGCTACAAGTGACTGTAGCACAAGGTAATTGTTATGAAATTGAGCAAGGTTTTGTTTTCAAATGCTGGACATCAGAATGAAGAAGAGAAATTGATTGTATATTCTGAATATCTTCTGGAGGTTGGGTGAATATCTGATTTCAAGAGTAACTTAAAGAAACAGAGGATTACATAGGTATTAGAATTAAAAGACTATTTTTAAATGTCAAGTTTAACTATTGATTAGCTGCTGAAGAATTATTTTTCTTCTCCAAAGAGTGAAAACTAGGCTAAGGAAAACTATGATGATGATTTTCAAATCTGTACTGTAGACTTGTATATAGCGAGTAGTAAATTGGGAAGACTTGCGTGACATGAACAAGGTGTTCACTTCAGACTCAGGCCTACCCCAGTTTTTTTAAGGTGACTCTTGAACACTATCCTGTTGTATTTAGGAAATTAACTTATGTAGTCATTTGAGCTTTTCTACTTTTTTTCATTTTTTTATTTTCACTGCTTTTTAGCAGTGACAAAGGACATGAACCAAATGCCACACAAAACAAGAAAATAATCAGACAAATGGATTTTATGAGAAAAGACGAGTAGAGAAGTTGGGACGAACAGCTTTATTTTGGTAGTGTTGTATGACATAAGTGCTGAGGACTTACAATTGATCCAACTTGGTATCTGGCATTAATTTTCTGTTGAAAACTACAGTGTGTATTATAAAGGGTGCCATGTTGCACATTATATGGTTCAAAGTTGTCCACTGCCCCCCTGACATATTTAGGAATTGCTATCTACATTTGTTTTCCTAGAAGTAAACACTATGATTGACTCACGGATCCTCACAGAGGTTATACCATATGGTAGTGCTAAATGACAGCTCCCCCTTCTGACCAAAAGCATCCATGAGCCTATGCATGCCAGGCCACATCCTTCAAAATTTCTTGTAGGGAGGGCTTCCTTTGTAGCTCTATGGTTGGCAACACATCTAGACATGCAAAAAACTACACAGTACCCATCTGAATCTTCATTCCTGTCCCACTCATATAACCTTTAAAAGATCTAAGGGAAAAGAAGGAAAAATGATGTATTCGAAGGCATTTTTGCATTGCTCATGGAATTAGTTCAATTATCTATGCACACAGTTTTCATTCTGGGCCTCTGTTACTGTATTTTAATTTCGTCAAGGCAAGAGGTTTGCTGAAATAACTAATGTCCATGAGGAGCTCCAACGCCAATGCGCTTTTCAATCACTTCTTTCCAACTCTTCATTGTTTGAGCTACTACACTAATAGGAATTAACCAGCTTCCTTATGCCAGGCACTGAGCAAATTGCTAGGGACACTGAAATGAATGAAGCAAGCAAGACCCCTGACTTCGTAGAGGTAATAATCTAGTGGGGAGAGGGGCAGGCTCACCTTAATTCATACTTCTCTGGAATGTCTGGTGTACAAAACATGTCACATGATTCCCAATGAGCCTTAATCATTTCCTCCATGATGTTGAGATATGTGAACCTACTGCGTTACCATTGCTTAAATACAGTGCTTGTTCTACTCCTTATTAAGTCTCCTCTCTTTGTAACTTCCACTGGTGTTTTCAAGTGAGTCAAATAAAAAAAACTAATGGGTAGAGATGCTGTGAAAATAAGATAGTGTCATATGAAAAATGTGACATTCAATGGTGGTTATGAGCTGTAAGTCAGAGTCAGATGTGCCTACATAAAAGACTTCCTGCTATTTTTAAGATCATCCAATCATCCAAATATGAGGCAGCATTTTCATGACACTTCTCATGTCGTCATTTACAGAGAATGATGGAGAAATACCAAGCAATGTATGATTTGCAGAATCCCCAGAGGCTTGGAAAGAGCAAGGAAGATCATCAGAACTAAAAAGCTTTGTACTGATTCTGGCGTGTACTTTTGTTTGAGGTGACCTTCTGCTACACTCCAGTGGTTAAGCTATTCAGATGAGACTTTTGAAGCCAACAGCTAACCTCTCTAAAACAGATTCAGGAGCTTTTATATAATAACTCAAAAACTAGCCATGGGATACTGTTCGGTTGCCATTTTCATTGAGAGTATTGATTATTGCAGCCAAGCAACTTAACAAGCACAGGGTGTGTTTGTGTTTGTGTGTGTGTGTGTGTGTGTGTGTGTGTGTGTGTGTGTGTGTATGTGTGATTTCATGTCTCTCACCACCCTGATCCACTGTATAGAACACTGGGAAATGGGTGTCCTTACCAGTCACTCTTTCTCTCCAATAAGAGTTCATGCTGAGGTTTCATGCTATGGAGTGTATTCCAGTGGGCAAGCAGGAGAGATCCATGCTTTGTTTATAGCTACTGCTTCATTTTTTTAAATTAAAATTATTTGTGAATTTATTTCATGTCTAAGGGTGTTTTGCACAGAGACAATGGCAGGGGATTACTTAGTAAATGGGGGGAGTTTACACAGCAAAACATAAACATGAGTGAAATCTTTGAACTTGACTTCCAGGTTATCATGTGATTCAGTGCTTCATTTGCAGGCCCGTGGCATGGTTCTAGGTAAGCAGGTGTGCTACTAAGCATGGCTCCAGGTACTTGGACCTGACTAGGGACAGTGAGGGAATGAAGAACAGATAAACAGACAGGTACAGGGAAATCTGGGATCAGGTAATCTGACCTTCAAATGGAGAAGACTCGGTGCCATAGAAGCTCGGTGTGTTTATTATGTGGAGCTGAACAAAAAGATGGGGTTATTGTGAGCAACTGAATAAGGCAGTAGGGTTATATTCCATTCAGGTAAACAAGGAACAGGGTTTATTTTGTATAGCTGGCTCAAGGGTACAAGTTTGGTTAACCTTGCTTTGTAGGGGAGCAGTCTTCAGGCCATAAATATCGGGGGGGGGGGAATCTATAGTGCACACTTCCTGTATACTGTAAATATTTGAACTTGGCCCCCTAAGAAGTCTTTGTCATTTACCACTGAGCTATATCCCAGGGAAAGGCATTGCTGTTTTATCATTGGGTTTGAGACTATGGGGTCCTTAATATGGCCGTGTCTTATCTCAACAACATACATTAACTTATGATTTCACTCACTCAGGGCTTCTTCTTCTGCCTATTCCTGACAACCCGAGTTTAATCCCTGAGACCCATTACAGGAGGAGAGTATTGACTTCTGCAAATTGTCCTCTGACCTCTGCACCTACAGTGCTGTCATGTGTTCATCCATACAGACATGCGCACACATATGCACATATAGGTGTGCACACATACCCATACTATATTTCAAGTAAATAGATAATAAATAAATAAATGGCTCATTTTAGACACCAACTAATTTGATTGCATACCACTGCTAACTGCTCTTCTTCATGACCCCATTTGCTCAGTGGATAGCCTAGCTTGTTTTTTTTATAACCTCTAGAAACTCACTTTAAAATTGTGAGACTACAGCTGATTTTAAAATATCATTTTTCTATCATAAAACCAAGTACTTACAATGATAAAATGAAATAATATAATGATGGAAGTTTCATTTTCTGTCCTTTCTCCTAACATCTACAGGTTTTCATGAAGGAAACAAAGAGCTTATGGGGAAAAAGAAGAAGAAAAATCTATTCAAAGCACACCAAGAAAAGAGAAAAGGGGGCTAGAGAACATAGGCTTCACTATTCATAGCGGAACCTGGGAGAGGGCAAACTAGAATATTTTGTGCACACTTGCCACGTTATGGCTCAAATACCATTTTTAGTTTTCATATATCATATCCACACATTTTAACTACACTTTATAAAGTGAAGCGCTAGGTTCTAGGATGGGGAAAAAAGAGAAGAATCTTAAGAGAGACTGTGGACTATTAAGAATGCACCAAGAAGGGGCATGTAGAGCCAGGCTTATTGGTGTGTACTTGTAATTCCAACACTTGGCAGGCTGACTTAGGAGGATCATGACTTTATAGTCAGCCCCTGATACATAATGAGCCTCTGTCTCAAGCGAAAGAATGGAAAGGGGGGGGGGGGAAGAAAGGACACAAATCCATCGTGGGAAAGAAAATAGAATCTGTTAAAATAAAACACAACTCGTTCAAGAATCAGAGAGATGATTAAGCTCACTACCATATAGTGAGAAAGTATGAGTCAAGCTGTGGGTAGAATGAAGCACTTCTCTAGGAAAATTAGAAGTAGCATTAATATTAGGCAGCTCTTTATTTGCAGTAGACTCCACATTGTGTCCTGTTGGAAAATATCAGGCGGAAAGTGGGCCAGTGTGGAGGCCCAAATTGCTCAGGGTCAGAGAATCTGAGCTTGCTTTACCCAGCAGAGCTGCATAAGGGGATGATTGTAACATAAATGAACATCACTAGTTGACAAATATATGATGATTGTTATGATTCTCATTTTGATTAATAAATATGTGTTTGACACTCATTATAATCATTTAAAATTCATGGATTCTGAATGGTAATTACTTTTGTACCAGCCTAATAAAATCAGTTGGATTCACTATAGCAAAATGTCAGCTGTTTATATGTATAAGAATAATAGAGACATAAGAATATGACCCAATGAGTTGAGCACGTGCCTCAGGGATAGAGCACATGCCTACCATGTTGTGGAATATTAATTTAAGATGTGTTACATTTGTTTATGCTGTGAAATATTTGTTTAATGATGCAAAGACATGTTACATTTGTTTGATTAAATAAAATTAACCTGCAGCCAGGAAGCTGAGTCAGCAACTAGCTGACAGGAAGTGTTAGGAAGGAACCACATGTAGCTAGGGTTCTAAGATGGGGGCGGAGCAGGAGGAGGGCTGAGTTTTTGGAGATATGAGCTAGGAGAGGAGGTTAACTATTTGCTATTCAGCCTCTCTGTGCAAGCAGAATTTCACCTCACCTTTGAATCTTGAATTCTGTAGAGGGATAGAGATCTAGATAATGTTCCCTTTAGTGATACAGCTGGTGCCTGAGGGAACAGAATTCCTGCCTGTCTATGGCCAGTGTGGCTGAACCGGTACTGGTAGCTGTGAAGTTGTAACTGCTGATTAGGACAGCAGTTGCTTAAGGGGCAGCTGCTCAATTTCATGAAAAACAACACTACCATTATAACCTTTGTTGGCTATAAAAATAATTGCTGAAATCTTACAAACATAGACTATATTATCATTCTACGCAACCAAAATGTGCAGTGATGCAGTGATTGTCCTGTGACATTTAAAACATTTCATAAAATAATACTGTGTTCTTTTAAGTAAAATAATGTTTTAGGAAGCATGAGAAAATCTAATGTTAAATTTGGAATTTATTTTGGTTCCATGATACTTGCTGTTAACTAAGATCAAATACAAAAACGTCCTGAAATTGTCACTGATCAGTCAAAATATGGATTTAAAGACCTCAAGGTTGATATGCATATTTTTCTCCTTTAAACTCATGCTGAGATTTACTTGGCACTGTAATGGTATGAAGAGGTAGGACTTTGAAGACACAATCAGGCCATCAAAGCCTTCCTGGGTGGGTTTAATGCTTTAATAGAAATAACACAAAGACTTTCCAAATGGGCAATTTTTCTTTTTCACAGGTTGACATCAAGGAGGCCCTTGTCAGTTGTGCTGGTCCATGGACATTGCACTTCTCAGTCAAAAGACTACCAACTCATATATCAGAGCTACTCGAAATAGATAGGGGTCTTAACTATTCATTTATTTAGTCAGTGTTGACCATTCATGGGGAAATTCTCTTTAATAAAGTATTCTTTAATATTTGACTCATTTCTTGAATATAGAGAACAAGTAGAAGCATCTCTGGAATATATATATCTGAATATCATTTAAAATCTGTGTATAGTGCCATATAAAGTAATCACAAGAGTTTACCTTCTTCAAAGAAGCATGGAGTACCTTTAGCAGGTTAACATATAAAAGTAACCTACCCTTAGCTATAACCCCAGAACATGGCCTAGAATATTTCTAGAGTATTTTAAAATATTATTTCCAAAACATGTCGGAATTTACTTGGCATCTTGTAATTGTCTTTTTAAAAAGGTGAACTTTAATGTTGATTTTAGCATATGGTGTCACAATACTGTTGGCTCTGCCTTCTGGATTAAATGGCAAAACATTGTTAGTCTTCAATTTAAACTAAACCTTGACTTTTCTTTTAGATTATTAACACAGTGACAGAAGGAAGGATTATAAATAAAACAAGCTTTATCCAAATTAGAAAGAGCTATCAAAGAGAATTCACAAAGTGAAAGTGAACCAAGAAGGTTGCATTGCTCTCAAAAATGTTTATTACAACTTTGGTAAGCATAACCACGCATGAAACTGTCTGAATCTCTGGTGGTGAGGACATGAGAAACAATGGTGCTTAGCTATTTGTTTTTGTAGCTACCTTGTCTTTGTTGCCTTACGTATGGCACTAGCCAAATGGTTCACCAATCAGAATAGCCCAGGGCAGTGGACCTGGGAGCGTCAAGAAAGCCCTTTCTAAGCTGCATAGTGACTTTTCCCTATGAGTAAAATGTTATTCTTAAAACCCTAAATATGGAACTTACTGGATCAGAAAGTGTGATGAAAGTGAGAGGAGCCTTCTTGATCCTAGGGTAGTGTAATCAGGGCTCTAGGTGAGATAAATGCTTAGAAACCTTGTGCAGAGCAAGTCTCCTGCACTGCTTGCCAAACTCTTGCATGATCTTTTTATTCAATTCAGGAGACTAGAAGTGTATGTGCCATCACCCACATGGACTTAGCTTGTGGGTGCTGAAGCAGGTTCTTGAACTTCCTGCCTACTCCTTTTCTGCTGCAACTTTCATTCCACCTCTAGCATAGACAGGTAGCTGACATCCAGACAGCCCATTTACACTCACAAATCCAAATGTCATTTATAGCAAGGAAAAGAACTTAGATACATGTTATCCTTATTTTATTAAGAAAATTGCTAATGCTGATGCTCTTTGATTTATATCCCATTAAATCCATTTTAAACACAAACCATTGTAACTCAAAATTTTAATGTGCATTACTGTAGTGGGTAGCCATTCCAGCTTTGATCTGGAAGTTCCAATCCCCACTGAGGCTTCAGTAACTGTCACGCCTACAAGGCGGGGCCAAGAGAGGACCCTGAAGACCCCAGATCCAGATGCACTGGCTCTCTTTGTTCCTGGACCCTGGATGCTGGAGGTAGACCAAGCAGAGTTCTCCAGAGAACACCGCTGACTGCACTACGCCTTTCCCACTCTGTAAACTATCCATTCACTTGTAAGTTACCACACAAAATAAACCTCCCTTTTAACTACATGGAGTGGCCTTAATAATTTCACCAATACATTACCTGTCCCATGCCATGGGACTGTAGACTTTGCAGTGTTACCTGTTTCTTCATGAACCCATTTTCAACCAGGAGCTGTGGCTCTGGCACTGCCCAGCGTTGAATGAGAACATCACACCATATGAAGCCTCCCAGGACCAAGGTCAGAATTCAGTCTTTAAAGGATGGCATTTTGTAATTGAATTCATACTGACTTTTGCATCATTGTAAAGTAAATCAGAAGAAAACTGAAGCATCATAAATCGGGGGACTATCTGGACAGTAATGTATTCATAAGAAAGGATGATAGGCAGCATGGCAAAGCTTTTGACACACTCTTTTTTTGTACTCTTCACTGCAATCAAGGCTGTGCTTTCTGTCTTTAGCACAGTTGATGAGCACATTGAATTAATAATAGGTTTAATTTCTGTGTGGGCTCCTTGTTCCAAATCTCTCATTGGCCTTTAATTAAAGCAGCTAATTATCTTTCAAATCCTAGAGGCAAAAAAAATGTTGATGAATTATTATCTTCAGTCTTAAAAGGCCATTAAAAACAAATGCTGTAATTATGTTGGCCACTATTGACTTTATATATGAAGTGTTTATAAAATATCTTATAGTTATTATGAATGTCTTCATCAACACTTAAATGTCACGATTCCATTTTAGTATATACACCATTTTTCCTTCCTTCTTTCTTTTAAAGTTGGCCATGGTAAATGTCAAGATAATGGTGTATTTTTCTTAAAGTTAGCATTATGACTCTAATTACCTAAGTACAGTGTAGTGAGATCTAAAGTCTGGATAATTTAAGTAGTTTGAACTTGGATGATAATTGTTGTCAAAGTGACTTTTATTTAGGGAATTTCAACAATAAGTATATCTTAAAATAAAACCATTGAATTATTTGTTAAAACAAAATTTATCCACATGGATTGTCAAAAGCTACCCACTTGGGAAAATGAGTAATACAGCAAAGTTTTATCACACCATGAAAACTTTATTATTTCCTGCAAAAGAGATAATTAATATTTTAGAAATGATGGGTTATCTTAAAATGTGAGTATGATGACAAAACATTTCTAGAAATAAAAATTATGTTATGGGGCTGAAGAAAGGGTCCTGCACATATGCCTGAGTTTCACTCCCATCATCCATGTTCAGTGGATCATAACCACCTGCAATCTCAGCTCTAGGGGAGCCAACACTATTGGCCTTTGTGGGCACCTGCAGTTATACACACACACACACACACACACACACACACACACACACACACACACACTGACAAACATAATTAAAACTTTGCAAGTCTTTTAAGAGTTGTTTTCTGACAGTGCATGACTCAAACTGCCTGAGTGAGTTGTAAAAAGCCTGGCATCCGTACAACACAGAGATTCACATAAGTCCTCATAGTTCTAGATTACTTTCTTGGGTTTATCTAAAAATTGCAAACCACGATTTGGGTGTTTTATAGATAGAAAATAAAATATGTATTGTGTGCATGTTGAGATGAGAGAGAGAGAGAGAGAGAGAGAGAGAGAGAGAGAGAGAGAGGAGAGAGAGAGAGAGATATCACATCCTGAAAACTCAGCAGATTACAGGATATGATAATAATTCAAATGACATTAAGTCCTGTGACTCATGACTTGGAAAATCACCAAACTTTCTAGCCAGTTAGACATTTTCTGTATATGCTGTGAAGAAATCAAGCTGGTACCAACCTGGAAACTTCATTTCTAATGACTAGCTTTCACAGTGCTGGAAGGTGCTATGCATACTAATAGGAGAGATAAGCAATCAACAGTATTGCCCAATTGTGAGCCTTGAAAGCTAGAGAAACACATGGTTTGGCAAGACATGCCCACTGGTGCCATAGTGGCATGAATGTTATGGGAGTACTCAACAACTTTTGGATTGGATTTAAAACTTTCCTCATAAGATAGATTTCTATGCCTGGCACAGTTAACTGACCTCCAAAACGATAGCTAGCTAGCTCATAGGCCCCAAGGGAGAACCTGATACTATTATTCTGACAACTGAACATAGTGATAAACTTCTTCCTAAGTTCTTATCTTTATAGCTATATAGTAGTGCATCTCTCATCATTCAGGGAAGTTTCTTCTTTGCAGTAGTTGATGATTGATAACAGAGACCTGCAACTAGTCAAGGTGTAGAGAATTAGAAACTGTAGAGTGCTCAGCTCCAGACGGGACATCTATATCATACCCTCTCTCCCCAATGTTTAAGTATCAGAGAAGCAGGAAGACTACAAGAGCCAGAGTGGGTAGACATCTGTAAGGAAATAATTGATGGATATGGCATCACAGCTGCACATATGAACTCATAGCACTTGGAACTGCATCCACAATGTACAAGACTTAGACAACATCAGTCAAGCCCATATCCCAGCACAAAGTGGGGAGAGTTTCACAAAGCCATCTCCTTATCTGAGGAGCTTTTCGGGAAGGAGGAGGGAGCATCAATTTGCTTCGGGGATATCAGTTTGCTGAAAGGCTACTCATGCTCCAGTAGATCTTCCAACTCTGTGCACATACAACAGTGACAAAGAGAGGATTAAAAAACAACAACAAAGACAGAGGAAGTGGAACCGAAAGGAGGGTGTTTTGGTTCAAAACATATCATATGTTTTAATATATGAATATATACAGGCATGAATACATATTAAATTAATCATTTTTAAAAGAACAAATTTGCATTTTAAAAGAACAAATTTGTATTATGTTGTGTTACTAGTAACACTGTTAAATTCTATGTGGGTTTTATTTTTTGCCACACGATAATTTGGTGATTGGATAAAGAAATATGACAACTTTCTGAGAGTTCACATAACAGAAGGAACCCAAATCAGAGAAGGAGGGGATACAATGTATTATTTGCAACTTCTAATCAAAGTAAGGTAATGTTATGCTGGACAATGTAAATAGAGATTAAATAAATGTTAGGGTCACTTTTTAGGAAGAACTTTACAAGAACTTGATGGGTACAGGGACAGAGTAACTACATAACAGAATCAAAATCAAATAAGATATCTGTTTGTGCATTTTATGATTACAGAAATAATATACATTAATGAAAACACAAAATGCTGGGAAAGTGTGGATCAGAATCATGCAGTCACTGATGCTTTCCAAGTGTACTACAGAGTAATTTAAATTTAAATATAAAAGAAAGAAGGGCTGAAAAGATGTCTCAGCCTTTGGAGCATTTGCTACTCTTTCATAGGACTTGGGTTTAATCTCCAGCACCCACATGATGACTCACAACCATCTAACTCCAGTTCCTGGGTATCTGGCGCCTTCTTCAAACTCCTACAGACATAAGGCATGTGTATGGTGCACGAATATACATGCAAGTAAAACACATGCATAAAATCAAAATGAACAAATATTTCTTGAAAGAGAAGAAAGACGATCCTCTGTTTCAAAAATCACCTCAGTGTCGGATGTCTCATAGTATTTCTGGAGGTCCATGGGATGAACTGGATGGCTTCGAACTCTGAGACCTCCAAGGTCTGTGGTTCACAAATAGTGATCTACAAACATCCATCATCGCCTATAGGACACAGACACTTCTCTGCTCTTGCTACAGTCTTCCTGTTTCATCCTGGAGAAACAATAGGATGTGAAAGCCGTGTCTGTCACCTCCTGCAGACCCTCTGCCTAAACCCTCCTGTGGCTGTGCTAGTGTTACTTACTGGGGACCATTGCCTTCCTTTCTCTTCAGTTTCTGTCATTCAATGGATGTGGGTTGTCTAGACACCTTCTGAAAACCATTTCCTAACCATCCTGCTCCCTTCATTTTCTGCTGGGCAGAAGCAGAATGGCAGCCCATACAAATGCTGAATTGTGTCATTTCAAACCTCATTTATGAAGTCGGAAGAATTCAAATGAGGATGACAGACTTGAAAGAAATTTGAGAGAATACAAAGCCCTCTTAGGAACTGAAGTTCCAGGGAACAGTAAATATGTTAACAAGGAAACTTCATATTGAAATTGTGAGTGGAAGATCGTGATTCTGAACCCTCTTTCAACGCAGTAAAATAAAATCTACAACATGACTAGCCAGCACTGTGGCTTACACATAGCTATATTTTCTACTATATTCTATTCATTTTCTGTATATACTAAGAGACACTGAAGAAAATCTACAAACCTACTGTTTAGTACCAGGCTGTAAAGATGAATGAAAGCCATTCTTGCCTTCTGCAGCATTGTGACAATAAACAACAACAATAATGGAAATATGCACTTCCTGTTTGCTTCCTGAATGCTCTCTGCCATGGACTGATGTGTTGCACACCACTTCATCCTCATAATATTCCTATCAGTTACCTGTTTTTAGGGTTACCTCCTTAAAGTAAGAGGATGAGGACAATCACACAGCTATTTAATAGAATAATCACAATTCTATAGGCTTGCAGATATTAAGCACTAATAATGCTGGCTGTGAAACCATGTAACTGTAAGTTCAATTAGCCCTCTGTCATCATTTTAAGGAAAAGACACATGACAGAAAAATGGACTTGGGTTTGTTGTTTAGTAATTTGTTTTGTTTTAGTTTATCACCAGCCTTTACATAGGCCATAGACGTATTTCTCAAATTTCTCTAGTTTTGTTATGTGTATGAGTATATACATATTCAAGGGTGTGTCTGTCTGTCTGTCTGTCCCTGTGTGTGTGTGTGTGTGTGTGTGTGTGTGTGTGTGTGTGTAGAGGCCAAAGGTCAAGTGTTGGGTGTCTTTCTCAATTTCTGTTGACCTCATTTTTTGAGCCTCCTCTCAAGGTCTCTCACTGAACCTGGAGCTCGCTGAGTCAGCATGCTGGCTACTCAGCAAGCTTAAGGCATCCTCTTGTCTCTGTCTCCTTAGTGCTAGGGTTCCAAGTATGTACAGCTGCACTCAGTTTTTCTTGGGTGCTGAGGATTAAACTCTGGTCTTTAAGTTTGCTTGAAAAGCATGTTACTAATGTGACATCTCTCCATCCACCATTAATGTGTATTTTAGTGCCCCGGCCAGCGAGGTCTTCAACGGGGACCTAAAGGGAGGGCCGGCGAATGAGAGGGACAAGAGACACAAAGGTATATATAGTTAGGCAAAGGGGGTTGCGAGCAGGAAGGGACTTAGTAATGGGGGTTGCAAGCAGGAAGGGACTTAATTATGGGCTGTTCAGGCAGCAGGAAATGTTGCTCTGAAGGTTATCTATCTACCCTTGTCTAACTGCCTAATTGCTTAACTGCGGCTCATTCACCTGATATCTGAGAAAAGGTTCTGGTATTTATGAGAAGGGGTTCTGGTGCTATGGAGACTTAAGCAAGGCCTAGATCTAAGAAAAGAGGAGAGAAACCCAAATATGGCAGTATGTGTGTCAAGGGTCGCTTAGGCTTATGGCTCCCTTCATTTTAGGACATGGTCTCACTGCAACTCAGGATGAATTTAGACTAGCAAGGTTCTTGCCAATGTGAATGTTTCACGGTGTTGTGTATAGAATATCACTTATGTGGGGAGCAGGTATAATTATAAATGGAAAGTGAAATGAAGAAAATGAGTGAACAATTAGCAAGAATGAAAGCTTATAAGAAGACAACAAAGAAGGAAAGTTGGAAAACTGAGGAGCTGGGATTTTTCCTTGAATTTATTACTTGGCAGCACTATAAGCCACTGACCAGCAGGTGGTGGTAGAGATCCATATTCCAACATCCTGGCAGGCTGGCTTGGAGTCTGTAATCTCCACAAAGAACAAAACAGACTCTGAAGCCAATCACTCAGCATAGTGGGCATTGAGCAGTGGCTTTCTAGACCCTGTTTGATGGGGGATTAGATTGAGGCACTGAAATATGCTCTTGATGACGTTTTTCTACTCATATGCATGTGAGGGAGGCAGCCAACTCCTACTTCCTATCTTATAGAAGTTTATTCTAATACAGTGGTTCTCAACCTTCCTAATGCTGTGACCTTTTAATACATTTCCTCATGTTGTGGTGAAAATCCCCAACCATAAAGTTATTTTTATTACTACTTCATATCTGTAGTTTTGATACTCTTCTGAATCATAATGTAAATATCCGGGTACTTCTAAAGGGAAATATACCAGGGACAGGAAAGAGAGATAGGTAAAGAGAAGGTGGGTGGTAATCCACATCCAGACATTCAGGTTTGAGAAGGAGAGCTATAGGCCCCCAAAGGCTTATGGCTTGTTGCTCCACTTGGAGGCCAAGGGAATCCCCAAGCAGGAAGGGAGGATGGCTACATGATATGTGTGAGGGACTGAAGTTTAGGTTGAGATTCATTCCTTTGAGAATGCTACTGTTTCAAATTTGGTTTGGATTGGTTTGTTGAGGAAAAAGTTTGTGTAGCCCAGGCTGGCTTCAAACATTTCATGTAGCTGAGGCTGTCCTTGACCTTCTGATCTTATTCCTATTGTCTACATGCAGGAATAGGCAACACCACAATGCCTAGCCTAGTCTACCTTCTTTTTCTTTTAACTTAAAAAAAAGTTGTAATTACACAATTTCCCCCTTCTTCTCCCTCCAACCACTTCAGTGTCCCTGTCCCAATTCCCTTTCAAACACATGGCCTCTTTTTATTTAATTATTATTGCTTAAACACACACACACACACCACTGAGTCTTTTTAGTGTTGTATGCATACATTTTCTTGATGAAACCAGAGCACAAGGTGTTTAGATTTCAGTGGCTCTCATAAGTTTAGACAAGGCATCTCAGCTGTAATCAGATCAATAAAATATGGACAAGCTTCTATCATAGCTCAGGTACCCAATGAAATAAAATAGTTATTGTCTGAAATGTCTTCATTGGGATCTTATGAGGTCTGATGAATAAAACTGATCAGTCTCTCAGGAGGGACTACAAATCAAATGGACCTTGACTCACACCACAGCTCCTTGAGCTAACTAAGCCTGTTCTCTCCACACCCACCTTCCTCCAGCTCTTCAAACAAACAAGGGGTGTGTCCTTCTGTGGTAGGAGTTCTCAGAGGATTATTTTCTGTCTTTTATTCTGCCTTACCTACACCAGACCCAGGACAGATAAATAATCCATACATCTCCATTTTAAAGAAAATGCAGATTTTTCAAAGGAGACCTTGCCTCTTGATGAATGTCACACTTATGCAACTGCATCCCACCTCAGTTCTGACAGAGTGATTTGCTTCTGGTCCCTGCAGATCTACTGTTCACTTGGCCTTTGGGACAGTTTTCTCCTCTCAGGCCAGGGGCTTGCTTTACCACAGTAGTTAGAAATGTTTGTTAAATTGTATTGTGATTTTATACATTAATAGTAAAAACAAGATTTTCTTGAAAATTATCAGTCTGTTGAACCCCATTTCCATAAAACCTATCTGAATTAGTCTTTTGTTCACACCACTCTACCAAAAAATAATGTTGAAATATAATAAACAAAAAAGTGAAATGATGACCCTTCTAGAGATACAGAAATGAGCATATTAAAGAATGCATTTTAATAATATGAGAGAATTAGATGAATATTAAACATGGTACAAAGGAAAAGTCAATCAGCAGAAACTTACATGGGAAATAGGAAAATTGGAATGAGGAGCCAATGCTACAAGATGGATTTCCCAACCTCAATTCAAGTGTGACCAGAGAGCCCAGAAGGTCATCCAGACATCATTTATGAAGTTACAGAATCGCTCCACACAATGAAGAAAGTCAGAATCTCATAACTCAGAGCATGACCAGACAGCATTTAATTTTATGGTTTTCTCTAACATTATTAGTAACACGAATCACTAAACAGTCTTATTAATAGAAAATCTTGGAGCCAGATATTGGGGTGAAAGCTGAAAGATCAGAGAAACAGAACAAGCCACAGCCAACCTCACCTCGCCAACTCCTCAGCTGATCCTGTTTCCACTAATCCCCAGACTGAAAGCCTGAGTCCTCACCCCTGAGAGTCTCAGTTGAACTGCTCAGTTAGCCACTAGCTTACCTCTACAAAATCCTCAGTCTAAAGCAAGAGTTCCTGTTTCCTCAGGCCTTATATACCTTTCTGTGTCCTACCATATTACTTCCTGGGATTAAAGGCATGTGTCCTTCCCAAGCAAAGACATGAGATCTCAAGTGCTGGGATTAAAGGTGTGTGCCACTACACCTGGCTCTGTTCCCAGTGTGACCTTGAACTCACAGAGATCTAGACGGATCTCTGCCACCCAAGTGATAGGATTAAAGGTGTGTGCCACCACTGCCTGACCTCTATGTCTAATTTAGTGACTGGCTTTGTCCTCTGATCCCCAGGAAATCTTCATTGGGGTATAAAATATATCACCACAATTATTTTTTGCCAACATTATTAATTAATGATCTCTACCCTGAAAAGTTCAATACCATTTCTCAGAAATCACTGTTTCTAGTATCAATAACTTTTGGCAAGAGTAATGCCCTTCTTTCTTGGAGAGGGAAAACTCCTGCTATCCTATCTGCTGCTGTTTATATCCATAGAAGTATCTCCTTCTGTGGACATTGTGGCCATATGCATTTGAACCAAAACTATCTATATCAACTTTCTCAGTTCACGTTATATCTCCAATTCTAACTTCTCCTAGATACTCTTGATTTATATAATTTTTCTTACATCTACTTTCAATTTGCCATCTTAAATCTCTCTCTCTCTCTCTCTCTCTCTCTCTCTCTCTCTCTCTCTCTCTTTCTCTCTCTCTCTCCCTTCCCTTCTCTTCCTCCCACCCTCCCTCTTTGCACACCATTTCCTCCTGTTTCTCATGCAGTTCTATTGCTCAAGTCATATCTTCAGTGTCATTGTGAATGTCTTCCTTTTGTTGCTCTAGGCTCATTCTCTACATTTTAGCCCATGGTCCATGAAACAAAATTAAGCTAAACATCATTTGCAAGTAATTGTGTCTTCAGTGTACCAAAGCTATTTCCACAGGCACTTTGTAGAATATTTGGGAAATGGGCAAAATTTCTAGACAAATATCATCTATCTCAAGATCTAGCTTCTCACCACACGCCTTCTACCTCCCAGACTTTCAGGCTGTCTTGCCTCCCTTTGAGTAAGCTCTGCAGACTCCTGTCTCAGCATCTTTTCTCTTGTGTGGCATGTGTTTCCTTAGATATTAACTACTCTTCTTTCAAATATCCAAGGGGATATGTCTACCAACTAAAATGACAGCCTTACTCCTTTCCAGTACTGTTCACTGTCCCCCCACCACTTCATATTATTTTATGATACTAACAACCTATAGATTTATCTGGTATCATTCCTTCTTAGAATCTAAGCTTAGTGACAGCAAGAATCTTGTGTATGTTTTACAGTGATTTGTCATTTATGTCTATAAAACTCCCTGCATCATAGTCTCATTTAGTCAAACATGCGTGGATGGAAATGAAATAACATGCAAATAATTGACAAATGATACAGGAACTATGTGCTGGGCTCTCTTAATGATAAATGATCATACTGATACTGTTGAATCTCACAAATTTCAATAAGAAATAAAGGGATTTCCTAAATATTATCAACTATTTGGAAGGTAGTGATGGGTGCCAATGCGACTTTAAAGTTAGAAGGCAAAATCAGAGTTAACTTCTCAGGAAATTATGAGGAAGAGGCAGATTTTAAAACATTGTAATGGATTCAACTACAGTTTATTTGAATCAGAGTACAAATATGCTACTCATGATATAATCAGTTTTTAATTAACAAATTTCCTTGAATAAAATGGTTATTCAGTGACTTTCTCCATTCTGGAAGGAAACCATAAATATGGCAAAATTCATTATTCATTCTGCTCTCACTCAACTGCTTCTTCATTTTATAGTTTCTCATTTGGAGCTATCCACCCTTTTTACTTTATCTCTCTGGATTCAACTGTTTAATGAAGCAATCTAAGATTTATCCTACACACCTTAGATAACATTTCAACAACTCTCTTGTACTCTATCTCACTAAGTTATTTTTCACACATTCCTGATGATAGTAAATAACAGAATCATGTTCTTGCGAAGAATGTCAGCATAAAAACCACTTGGGAAGGGGAAATTAAACATTAATTTCCATATCTTTTAAAAAATGAAGACAACTAAGACATATTTAATCTTATTTAAATTGAGTGAAGATAAATTTATTGTTGAGTTATTGAGGAAAGTTGACAATGTATTATTAAATCTGCTTTGAAAATAATATTCCAAGAACCTCACTATTTCTGTGCCTCTGTCTCAATCCAATTGTCTCTCATGTTGAGCTGGTAACAAGGAACTGGCCAAAATCTCTGTTCTAAGAAAAAAAGAATACCTCCTCCCAGTAGTCCCATCAAATCTCTGGGACAGAATCCAGTAGGAGCTTCACTTACTGTATCTCTAACCTAGCTATAACAAGATTGAAAAGAAACTAGAAAAATAATATATTTACAATAGGGCTGAGATATCATGATATTCAACATAAATATAGTAATAGTATAAGAGACATAAAAATTCAAGTATGAAATACAAATAAAGTACAAAAATAATTTTAATGACATGAACTATCATAGATACATTAGTGTTTCAAATATTATTGCAAATCTGTTACATAAATCAAATTATAACTCTAATGGGCTTTTATATGGAACTCAGAAATGATTCTAGAATATGCATATACTAGCATTACTCTTTCATGACTGGTGGTCTTTGGGAGACATTCTAGAAAGCTGGCAAAGTACACCTATCAGTGTGTTCTTGAATATTTTCAGAAATGACTGGCATGTATATCAGTGTACTAAGGAGGAAAAATCCTCCCCGAATATGAAACAAAAGGCGGGAGAAACTTGACTTTTTTAAAAGATTAAGTCAGAGTGAACTAATCAGAGTTCTCTAAAGAAAGAAAACTGATAGAATTAACAAACATTAACAAGAATTATTATATCAGTTTCCAGGATATGAGCAGGATAATCCTGCAATGGCTATCTGCATACTACAGGGCTGAGAACCCAGTAGTTCCTCTGTCTGTGAGGCTGGGTATCTCAGAAGTCCTTATGTGACTCTTAATGCCTGGGGGATTCCTGCAAAGTCCCTCCCTAATCTTCAGTTCATGTTAGAAGATGGTACAAACAAAGTCCTGAAGTTAGTGAAGTATAATAGCAGCAGAAGCAGAAGAAGTGGAGGAGGAGAAGGAACAGAAAGGAGGAGGAGGAAATGTACTCACCAGCAAGGAATGAAGGCAGGCAGGCCAAAGCAGTGTGCTTTCATTCTGACCTTTGTATAGCTAGGCTTCCACAAGACATTCTGGCCACTCTGCAAGAGTCTTTCTTGGTTAATCCTTCAAGGAAGTTCCCTTATAGACCCTGCCAAAGATATATCTCTTAGTTTGCCCTAGAACTAGTAAAGTTGACAACCAATATTACATGTCATGGAGTCTTCCTATGCACCCTAGGATATTGTGGAAATTTCTATGCAATTCAAGCTAGCCTTAGACTCACAGCTAAGTCTGAGTCTTAGCCTCATAGACTTGATCCTCAACTTCTTGGAGTGTATATTTTTTCATTGTTTGCTGTTTTCACTTCTCATAGGCACCATAATTCATATTCCCCAGACTTTGATAAGGGATTTAAACTAGGGATTCTTCAGGAAGCCTTCTGACCTTTAAACTTTCAGTGTGCAAATCAATCTAATAAATCTTTAGAACTTTTATGTGCACTCACTAATTTCTATTTCTCTGAAAAACTGTAAGAAAATATGTTTGACCAATACTCAATCGATTTATGAATACTGAATATTGGGGTAGAGGGAAAACAAGGTTCTTCCAGGAACCTAAATATAAACTTGCTGTCATCAATAGTATATGACATTGGCACAGGAATATATAAATATGTTTGTTTCATAAGGTTGAGCATCCATACAAAGAGTCAATATGTATGTGGTTGTAAATATAACTCAGCAAGAAAAAATAGTAAATATAATAAATTGTGGAGATATGATTAATTTGTTCATCTAAAAAGAAACAGAATTTATTTTTCCAAATGAAAAGAAAACAGTTTGGTTCTTGCCCCACCCCACCCCCAGATATGGCACTTACTCTGTTGCCTAGGCTGCCCTCATACTCATGGTCTTCCATCCTGCAGGTCTAGTTCTGGGATGTTAGGCATGCTCCATCAAGCATGGCTTCCTTACTTTTTCTTTTAAGAAAAAGAATTGAGAAGTTGGGGAGATGGCTCCGTTGACACAAGCATGAACATCTCAATTCAGTTTCTAGTTCCCACTTCAAAAAGCCTGGTTCACCATCATAGACCTGTTCACCTGGTGCTGAAGCAGCAGACAGGACAGTCCCTGGTGTTGGCTGGCCAGTGAGTCTAGCCAGATTTGTGAGCTTCAAAATCAATCAGAGACCCTGTCAAATAATAAGTTTAAGAGTTATGAGGATGATATTTGAACTCCAGATGCACATGAGCAGACACATGAATACACCACACACATGAACATACAAAAAAGGGTAAATACATCAGAAGAAAATCCAGCAGATTATTTGTATAAATTTGGAGAAGTTCCTTCATGTCATGACAAAAATCTTGGAAATTGTAATGGAAAACTTAAAGCCATTTGTTCTTTATAAAATTACAGACATTATGCATGCCCAAAGTCTTATAAACAAAAACAGAGAAACTCAAAGCTATAAAATGTTTGTGGAAAATGTACCATTGTATTTAGAATTAATCATTATTCTAATTTAGAACTAGATCATTAAGTATAAAATCTGCTTTGGAAATTCATAGGATACTGTGTATATAACTGTATTCTCACTGTATATATGGCAGTAAGAAAATTCCCAAGCCTTTTCAAGCAAAAGACTAAAAGAATCACACAACTCAAATTTATAACCTTGATTACTGGGAGAGTGAGAGACACTTTCTTCAGTGGGGTAACACCCACTGAAAAGGTACACATGGTACTGCAAAAAAATCTAAAGAAACCCGCTGGGTCTCTCTCTCTCTCTCTCTCTCTCTCTCTCTCTCTCTCTCTCTCTCTCTCACACACACACACACACACACACACACACACACACACACACAGTAGAAGGAGGAGGAGTTAAAAAGAGGAATATGATCAGTGGGAGAGGTGGGGGCAAGAAAGGGTAGTGTGGGTAAATATAATCTAAATACAGTATGACTTATATGGTGATGTCATCTTATTAGGTATTATTAATATATATCAACAAAATGTGAAAATAAAAATCTATTCACAAAAAGAATTTTATTCAATTATACTCATAGAAGAATATGAAAAATTACTCCAGTTCTTTATTTCAGAACAAGTAAAAAAATGGCCAAAGGTATTTGGTAAAAAAGATAAGAAGTAAAGGCTAAGATCTGGAGAAATAGTCTTCCCCAGGGAAGAATACACCAATTTGTTATCAAATACCAAATGATCAGCTGAGAAATTATATGTATACAAGCAATTTTATACAGACTGAATGGGTTATATTTTGGAGTATATATGTATATATACAGATACATATTACGCTTATACCAGCAATTAATAAATAAAAGAGGCCAAGGATTTGAAAAAGAGCAAGGAGGGGTATATGGGAGGTTTTGGATGGAGGAAAGTGGAGGGCTGAATGATGTATTTATATTATAATCTCAAAAATAAATAAGAAATGTCACAAAGTGAAACAGAGAAAAAGAAATACAACGGCAGAGGGAATAGTGAGTAAGATCTCAATGCGTTTCCGCCTGGATTTCTTTTTTTCTGTCCCCAAATACAAAATTGCTTAATGGAGTTGCACTTTTGACCACAGAAGAATTCTAGAAATGTGAATCAACAGAACAAACATCCTGCTTTTCAACTCTAACAACTGTCATGAGCAAAGACAATTCTGAAAAACACGAAGAGCCATGCTATAAATGAACAACCTCTTCTTCACTAGCTATAAATTATTAACAACAACAAAACCATAGTAACGAAAATACATTTTTTAGAGTGGAATTGGTTCTAATTGATGGAGAAAATCCTGTAGCATCTCCACCAAAGGAAAATGAAAAGAAAATTGTCTTGGCCAACCTGTTGTCCAGAGACCATGGCAACTGAGAGCTAAGATAATCTGTTCCTGAGGAAGCAGGGGAGCAAGGGCAATTATTCACTATTGAAGCCTTCTTGGGTGATCTCACTCTGTCCCAGATGCATTTCATTATGAAAGAATAAATTAGCTAATGCTGCCAAGGTCAAGTTCACCTAAGGTAACAGGTTGAGGATGTTTCTGATCATGGGCCTATTGAGCAAACCTACATTTGGTATCAAATAGGCAGAAACAGAAACTAATATAAAATGTCAAATGTCAATATGTAGATCAACTGGAGAACTTTAAAAATCTTGCTTGCAGAGTGAAATGCTGACCACCTAGCTAGTAGTTCCACAGCTGTGTGAATGAATGCCTGTGACTCAGCAATTCAGAACAGAAATGCATGTATGTGATCACCAAATACCACGTGCAAGACTTTTCACTGTGGTATGTTCCAAAGCAGACACCAACTGGAAAATGACAAAGTGATTTTATCAGCAAAGTTAACTACTTGTGGGATGCCTATCTATAAGAACTCTGCAGAATTGGAAGTGAATAAAATTAATCTACATTCTATGTGGAAAAAAACTGAAAAAAAATTGGATCATCTAGTAAATGAAATATGGTACAAAAGGAAACCAGAAATAGCAGAATGTATGCTGCTTGGTTCTCAGAAGAGTCAAAAGAATACACGGCATGGAGAGTAGGACCATGATGCAGCTTGAGGCATAGAAAGCAGACACTGGAAGGGATGGTTGGCTCAGGGGTACTGGTGGTGCAAGGACTGTGAATATATATCCACTTTAACCTTAAGTTTTATGCAAATTTCTGTATGCATATTGTACTTTAATAAAATACTTTCCCCAGAATATGTGTTTGCAGGATGGAGCATGAATCACTAGGGGAGAAATGTGCAAGTTAACTTTCTTTGAATGGAGAGAATTATTTCTAAACATGTCCAACTGTAAATCAAATACAATTCTTTCTTTGTACAACTAATTTGGTGTCCATCTTGTCTAATAGCAGGGAAAACAACAGCTCTGGTTTCTCCCTCTAAACAGAAGACTGTTCCTGCTCCTGCTCCAGAGAACAATTGTCATGAGTTTGGCTCCATTTCCCAAGTTTACTGAAATGTATAGAGTAAGAATATTAACTCAGGAGATATCATTCTATAAGTCATATCATAGTCCTTGGAAATTTTAACTTTGAAAATCCTTTTGGAACTACTATTCTATGATTCAGAGAGGGTCTGTGAAAAGGACTTCCAGTGTATACTATAGGCAAAACTTTCTGTCCCCCAAGCTGCTTCCAAGTAACTACACAGAGGCTTAACATTAATTATAAATGCTCAGCTAGTATCTCAGGCTTGTTCCTAGAAAACTCAAAAATTTTCAATTAACTCATATTTCTTATCTACCTTCTACTACTTAGTGGTATCTTCTTTCAACACAGCACATTTATTTTGTTTCTCTCTGGATCTTCCATGACTCCTGAGACTCTGCCTTTCTTCCTCCCAGCATCTTCTTGTCTTGCTGTCCCACCTATACCTCCAGCTTAGCTACCCTCCAATTAGCTCTTTTATTAACCAATCAAAAGATGCCTTGACAAAGACACATCTTCACAGTGTATAGAAAGATTATTCCATAACATTCCCCCTTTTTGTCTAATAAAAAGGTTTTAACTTTAACATAGTAAAACTCTATATTAAAAAATAGTTATTAAGAATTACAGTTACAATATCTAGTTCACTTGTCTTTGGCAAATTTAGATAAAATACTCCATTATTTATCTTATCTTTGTGACTCTGAAGTTTTATACCTAGTTTACCTCTTATCATAACTAAGGAAACTTTAGCTATGACTCTCTAGTCTTCAACTCCATCAAAGACCCCAGAAGGGTGAAATGTTATGACAGGAACATCTGGCTGCCTGGACAGTTACCCTAGATTCTGCTGTAATATTGGGACATCCAACTTTGTCCTATAGTCCTAGTACATTTGACAGACATTTTTGAGAAGCAGGGAATTTTGAAGGACTGTTCTATCTTGTCTTAGAAACCTGCTGGTCCAGTTTGGACAGTATACTGTCAGCAGTTGAGGCAAGGGCAGTTTCTTTGCCCACATGGCTAGCTTTGTCATAAAGAAAGCATACTCCTCATGGAAATTCTTTGATGTTCATCATCTTCTTTTGAAGTAAATTGGTGCTGTCATGAGCAGAGTGTCTCACTATCATGAAAAGTCTTAGGTCATCAAACATGTTAAATGTTGCTAGAGAGTTTTCTCTCCGGGTCCCACCAAGCCTCCGCAGTCTAAGAGCCCACTTATAAAATAAACACATAGATGCTTATATTATTTAAACTGTTTGGCCTAATGGCTCAGGCTTCTTGCTAGCTGTTCTTATATCTTAAATTAACCCATTTCTATTAGTCTGTAACTTGCCACATGGCTCCTGGCTTACCAGTATCTTACATGTTGGTACTCATGGCAGCAGCTGGCAGCTTCTCCTCACTCAGCCTTCCTGTTCCCAGAATTCTCTTCTCTGCTTGTCCCGCCTATACTTCCTGCTTGGCTACTGGCCAATCAGCATTTTATTTATACAGAGCAATATCCACAGTACTTTTTCTTCTGTCTCATATCAGAAGATGGCTCTTTCTTCTGGCATGATACAGGGAGTTTGCATTTTCCTTTTAACAACATGCTTACCATATTCTGTAGGTCTTTGAAGTGTTTCAAGATCACCTATCTATCTAAATATATCTATTTATGACCCTGAAAACATACCTAACATGACTATAAGTTTGACTATTATAGATGACTATTAATCTGTATTTTTAGTTATACATTATATTTTTAAATGAGCTGCATAAACACAATATCTCCAAAATAGGAGAAACATACATAGAGTATTAAAAAATAACTCTAAATTTGTATCAGTAACCCAAAATCCATAGCAATGCAAAATAATTTTGAGATTAATAGTTGCTTTTTGGATTAAAGTAGATTCAATAATCTATCCTTTTTCCTATCCTTTCTATATCCCCCCTTTTTATTTTCAGAATGAGACTCCTGAATTTAATCTCCTTTGTCCAATGTTTTTCCTGACCATTACCAATAACAACTTGTAATCAACCCCCCTTAAATGATAAAAAAAGAAACAACTATAACCCATCTTTTGTGAATGTGTACATTGTCTTTTATAGATCACTTCCTGTTGTCTGGGGACACTGAAATATTGGGAAAATCTTGAGATAATGGTTAAGTTTTAGCTGGAGTAGTCTGTGAGGCTGGATCATCTCTCCTTGAAGCTGTTCTGGATGCAGAACTCTCACAAACTGTAACAGTGGCATTTTGAGATGTGAGATTACCTGAGCCATCCATTTTCATTGGTGTTTGGTCCTCTTGTTCTGAAAATACATAGACTTTCAAACGTAACATACATTACAAGTATCGAGTATGTGGTGTGTACAAGGCAGTTAAAGATAATTTTTTTGTTTTATGTTTGAGCCGGTAAAATATACATTATATGCTTTGTAGTTTTTCTAGGTTTATTTCTTTATGTCTATAGCCAGAATTTCAGGGGGTCTTCCCTGATCAAACCTGATCCATGTCAACCTGGAATGAATCAACATCCCTCATTTCCTGTGAAAATAAAAAAATAACTCATTCACAAAGTAACATGTCATTTTGACTTCCATTTTGAAGTCAAGACATTTTAAAAATGTATAGGTTGGTTTATTTCAGCAGTTTTTATAATGCAATGTCTCTTAGCAGCTATTATTCCTTTGTCAGCAATCAGAAAATTCAAAGACAACACAATAACATACAAAATCCAGACTCTCCAAGTGTTTTTCATCTTTGCATGGCCTTTTTTCTTTATATTACTTTATTCTTGCTTTAAATACTTCGTTACTTTTTATTTTTATGTTTTGGATATTTTCAAGACAGGTTTCTCTGTGTAGCTTTGTGCCTTTCTTGTACCTTACTCTGTAGACCAGGCTGGCCTTGAACTCACAAAGATCTGCCTGCTTCTGCCTCCCGAGTGTTGGGATTAAAGACGTATGCCACCACCGCCTGGCGACTTTATTACTTTTAAACTATTTTTATGACTGCTTATATAATTTCTCTTTTCTCTCCCAAGCCTCTGCACATTTTTAAACACACTGTAACCCGTTTAGAGTTTTTTTTTTCCATCTGGATCTGTCTTTACTGTGTATCTGTAACCCTTTCTGTCTGCATGAGCAAAACTCCAAACCCACCATGTAGAACAACACTGGTGGAGCTTTCTCTGGCAGCACAAGCCTAGAGGCAGCAGCTGGAAGATGCCTCTCTGTAGCACTGCCTGTGTGGGAAACTAACTACCATGCAGTTTAGCTCATGGTATGCTGGGAGCTCAGGCACACAGGCAGCTGCCTGGAGACATGTTTCTACATCATGGCTGGCATGAGAGACATGAGACTAGAAAGCTGCATTTGGCTCTACTTTTTTGTGTGTAGAACCTTTTTGAAAGCTTTCTCAGGTTTTATGTGGATATATGTGGTCGGACATTGGGTGCCATTTGTAGGTGGACTTTTCTTTCCCACCTGACAATTTCCAAATAACCAACAAGGAGACAATATTAATTGGCTGATAGCTTAGGCTTGTTACTAGCTAACTCTTACATTTAAATTTACCCATATTTCTTATCTACCCTGTGCTACATGGCTCATGGCTTGTTACTTCACTTTCTACACATCCTGCTTCCTCTGAATCTGCTCATGACTTCTGAGACTCTGTCCTTCTTCCCAACCGTCTCCTAGTCTGGCTCTCCCACCCACTCTCTTGCTGCCCAGCTGTAGGCCTATCAGTTCTTTACTAACCAACAAGAACAATACATATTCACAGTGTACAGAAGGATTATTCCATAACAGTGTACTTTGGACACTGAGTCCATGTTGAATGGCTTTATGTTACAGATGCATATTTAGGTGCCATAAAGACATTAGGTAGCTTGGTTCTACCCTTTGATGATGCAACAACCTCTTCTTATTCTACTGGATTTCTAACTATCCTACTGGCATCAACTCTGAGATGGCAAAATCCACCATGATGTTTAGCAATTTGACAGAGGTGAGAGTGCCAGAAAGACTGAGAATATGGCTCAGTGGTAGAGTGACTCTCTAGGAAGCAGAAAGCTCTAACTTCAATTTGTAGTACCCAAATCCCCCACCCTTAAATCAGGCACAATATCAAGGGATATGCTGATGTTCAGTGATGTTCACTAATGTAGAATGCTAGGAAAAAGCATAGGGGTGAACAAGGTGTTTAGAGGAGTCAAGGAATGAAAACCCTAGAGGAATAACCAGTTGAACAAGGAAACAGATTCTAAGAGTTATTCTAGTGTCACAGGCTAACAAAGAGATTTACCTTGTCGGGATCTTATCACAACTGTATTACAAAGGAATTTTCAAGTATACATTTCATTTGCATATATGACAAAAGGTAGAATAAATCTTGAGCTTTCATGAGCATTTATGAAATGATAACTAAACATATACAATTGCATATCTATGTAACACAAGCACACATGCAATGTATTTTTATTGACACACACATATATAATATGCATATATATTTTTTTCATCATTTGTCTCTATCCTAAAGAACAATTAGCAATTACATTCAAATGAACTCCTCTGTCTCTGCTGTCTAAAGTGCCTGGCTTAGGGTAAGTACACGAAAATTTCCTAGTATTACTAAATAAAGTGTTATGCAGGAGTAATACTCCATGACTAGCAGTGACTAAATTAGAAATTCTAAGACTTTACATTTACAGATTTTAGTCTTATTTTATTCTCAGACACCACCCTTCGTTTTAATTTAATAAATGCAAAATTTTAACAACCTGGCATCTTCACTCACAGTTTTGGGATCTTCTCTGAAAGGCTGAGAATTTAGACTTTGTCACAGATCAAATTTTATGATAGATGACATCTTTAATCCTTTGTTAACAGTTTATGTGCAGTAGTAATCTCAAACAATACTACATTTAGAATACAAGCTTAAGCTAACCTGAAAAAAAAAAGAGTAGACTCTGAACACCCTAAGTAGTAGATATTGCCATATCCTACTAATTCCCTTAACAACATAAATGAATTTTCAACAAAGTCAGATAAAGCTATACACCATATTTCATACCATTTAAATATATATATACCAATCCCACACCAATATACATATTTTATAAGCAATTAAATACTAGAAATAGTGATCACTTGCATGCATACTAATTTTTTATTTTATTTTTGCTTGAAATATCTCAAACTTATAGGAAATTAAAATGAAAAGCATTATAAATAGCCTTTGAGTCATCATGGTATGCTATGTAATAAAGCATGACATCAATGAAAAAACTGTCTTTGTTTCCTATTATTCTGATAAAATATACTAACAAAAACTCATTAATGAGAAAAAAGGTTAATTTCAGCTCACAGGTCCTAATTACAGAGCATCATTATGGGGAATCCAAGGTGGTAGGGACTTGAAGTAGTCCCATGACATCAAGAAACAGAGATGAATTAATGTGTTCATGTGTGCATTCAGCTGGTTTTCTATACTCTTACATCTTTCAAAGCCACTTCAATTAACATAATCATGCTAATGTCCCAGAGACATGGCTATCATTCTGATCCAGAAAATCCAATTTATACAACCAATTATACATTTATGCAACCAAAAATACTTAATATAAGTTCTCATTTCTTCAAATACTCATAGTTTATGTTGCTCAAATTTCAAATTTTTTTCCATTCTGTTATATGTCAAATGTTATTTTATGTTGACTAAATATTTAAGTCATCACCTTAGTCTCTTTTCTGTTATTAAAGCATAGAAGCATAGACTGTGTAACATATAAAGAGAAATTTATTTTAGGTTGTGGTTTTAGTCCAAGGTTGAAGGGGTATAACTACTGATTGCTTTGTAATTAGCAGTATCAAGATAGCATAGGTTACCATTCTGTGATAAATCCAGTGAAAGAGGAAGTATGAAATACCTTGCGAAATTTACTTTTAGTAAACCCTTTCTCGAGATGTCTCATTAGTCCATTAATTGCATCTATAGCTTAAAGCATGTATCAGGACAGAACCCTTAATCACCTTAATGTCACTTATTTTAGTGTCTCATAATTTAGTTTAAATTTCAACATGAATTTCAGAGAAGAGAATCTATAATTAGCAATCACAGATCATTTCCTCATTTTCATGGCTTTGGTCTTTAATTTTTTTATTGGTTTAAATAAAATTGTTGTTTGTTGTAGCTTCTATTCCTTTCTTTCCATCACATGCGTTGCTAATGCATTTTCCCCTTATCTGGCTTGTTTTTGTTTCCATTCATTAATATCCCATTAACCAGTAATCTAAAGTGCCAATGTCACAAATTAGTTAATTATATTGTTATAGATTGTGTTTTATTTCTTATTTAAGAAATATCTCCTTACCCTTCTAAACAAATATGTTTTTTTCTCATTCAAGCCTTGATATCTACTTGAATTTTTCTTTCTGGATAGCATAATTTAGAAGCTTATTTCAATTACTTCTTATAGACATTGGAAATTTCCCCAGACATGTGCTGCTAAAGGATATTGCCTCTGGGTACTTATTGCAGAGGTCAGTGTGGTAAGGAACAAAGGAGCAGGGTTCTAGGCTCTTCGTCTATTTCAGCTAGAATACAAGTTTATATAAATATATTGAGATGCTGTCAAAGATTTTCTAGAGTTCAGTTATGTACTTTAGAACTCACTGCTTTCGTGGAAACTGTGTAAGTCTTGAGTTAAATTTTATCCAATTTTAATTTTGCATTAAATTTTTTAAAAATATTTATTTGTACTTTATGTACATTGGTGTTTTGCATGCATCTATGTCTCTGTGAGGGTGTCAGATCCCATGGAACAGGAGTTATAGACAGTTGTGAGCTGCCATGTGGGTGCTGGGACTTGAACCCAGGTCCTATGGAAGAGCAGTCAGCACTCCCAACCACTGAGCCATTTCTCCAGCCCCTGCATTAAATTTTTATGAGTAGAGTGATCTTGATTGACCCATTGCTCAATATTTTTGTGACATTTACTGAAAAAAGTTATTATATATATGTATATATATACATATATATATATATATATAATGTGTTATACACACACATATTTCCAGTATTTGTCAAAATTAAGAATTTAGAACTATCTACTACATTGTGGATGTCCAAATATTGTTAAGGACTTTATCTTGTCAGTGAAAACAAATGGCAATTTAGTTTAAGCAAAGTGGAATGTATTCTGGTGAATAGTTGCTTATTTCAGTGTAACAAGATGCTGGTAAGCAAGGCTAGATATCCTAGGCTTTGGATACTAATTCTATGAGAATCTGTTTAGAGTACAGGACTGGCCTTCAAGGATCCTTCTTGCAATCCTAGGAAGGTTTGGGAGTTATGAGTGGAACCAAGGTCAGAAGATAAGTCTCTTCAAGGCTGAGAGAAGGTAAGTTGGCGTCTTTATTTATGAGCCCCAAGACGTTTGTAAGCCAGAGTAGGCATTTCTTATGGGAATTGGTGGGTGTAGGAGCTGGGAAACAGAGCTTGCTGATGGAGCCCTTGTTGGTTGGATTCAATAGCTGAATCTTCTTTGTTGCCATGGCTCAGAGGTCAGAGGAGAAAACATTGTGATGTTTTGGGAATGCACTAAGAACGTTCTCTTTCCAAAATTTCCTAAATACCCAGGACACTCTCTAATTATGTTCCCAAGCATACATGTAAATGGCTAATTTCATAAAATATATGCCATAAAATGAGCAGCCAATATTATAAAATAAATTTTAAAGACATCTGATGTTTTACTTAGGAAGCCATGGACTTAGAACCAGAGAGTCTTGACAGCTGACTTTTGCCTAAATCTTTTTCTCTTTTCTCACACATTCATTCATTTACTCATTAATTTCATTATTTACTGACAGTGCTATCTAGCAGCATTAGGGATTTTGCCAAATACATATTTATTAATTAAGCTGTGAAATCTACTGCCGAATGATTGTAGTTGGGATCATTGGATGTCTACTGCATGACTGAACCAATGTTAAGTACTGGCTATATATGATAGAGAAAAGAAGACTTGACCCCTGTATTGATGAAGCTTAAAGAGTAGGAGAGGGGCTTGGTATTTGGATAATGAATGAGTCTCATATTAGGCAGAAATGGAGGATGTGACCAGGAAAGCAATAGACGAGTCAAACTCTGCTCAGTGGCTCATAGAAATAAATAGCACTGTAAGGGATGACAGAGAGAACAGTATATATAGTAATGGCATTTTAAACATCTGAACTCAGAGGGATTTTTATGAGTCATTAAAAAGAAACATTCTGCAGCCTGTCCATCACAGTTTACTGTAAAATGCATTCTGTACTAAGCAGAGATAATAACAACAAAGTCTTTATGCGTGACTTTTAGGTGAGCCCAGATAATTGTGTTTATAGTCACATTAAGGATAGATAGTTGGTACGTAGCCAGAGAGACCCAAGACTTCTCAGAGTCCCTGATGAAAGGATAAAGGAACTTTAGTTCTGTGTCCTTGTCAGACTGGGTAAGTCCTGTCTGAGGCCAGAGACAGTGCCTGGGATGAGTCAAGGTTGTGGCTTCTGGAGACCTGATTTCATCCACCTGGGCTGTGATGATCAGTCCTCATACAGCTGTGTCTGAGGTATCCTGTGTTCTCTTTGCCAACATTGTCTGACTTAGCTCTCTGCTGACCTTGGCTGTTTTCCCCCTTCAGTACTGTGTATGATGTTGTGCTTTTTATTAAACTTGCTTGGCATAAGTCATCAGTTTATGCAAGACCTTCTGACCCCAGATACTATTTTTGCATCTTTATTTCTCATCTTCTTTATTACTCATCCCTAGCCTTCCCTTGCCATTTACGGTCCTTATTCCTGTGGGTTCAGGTCAGTCTCTAGTCTCCAAAAACAACTTGAAAGAGGAAACTCTATTTGTTGTCCCCAGTGTTAGACATCTGTGTACCCAAAGTTGTCTTGAATCCTGCATCTTCTTTTGTGGGAAGCTGCTGCTTGTGGCATTTGTTTTCATTGTCTTTTGCATTATAAAACACCCCTTTTGCTATTTGCATTTCAGGTTGGCTATAGCACAGTATTTGCTTGCTTTTTTAAAGTTTGAATCCTGGATTTTGCGGGGAAGTCCCATGTGAATCTAAGCAGCAATTGCATAACCACGTATCTGGAGTCCGTAAAGCATTCTAGAGTTCACAGTGTGAGTATTAATTTCTGCCTTCCTTTAAAAAAATGTTTCTGATCTATTTGAATATTGTCTGCATTGATATCACATCTAAATTATAAGCTTTACTTGAAAAATAGGGAATTACAACATAGGAAAAAGCCATAAGCTTTTAAAATTACAATAAAAACATTATTATTTGGAAAATGCATGGTCCAGGAAGATTTTATGCCCACTTTTATTAGGTAATGAACAATTTTTCTCACTGGTCTTCATTTTCCTGATGTTACCCAAAACTCTAGGAGACAGGTATAAGAAGGGCCTGGAGACAGATGCAGCCAGATATCCTAATGTAAAGGAATATTTAAGACCTGTATCTGTCTTCATGTCTTAAATATTATGACTTAAAGGACCTCTCTCAGCTTGGATGGTCAACTAGGCACATCTACATAGATTATTTACCACTCTTAAGTTATAGGGAATCCTATGGATCTACTGATTAATATATTTATGGTAATATGTGGTTTTGATAGAACATTTTGCCACATTGTGATGTGTCAGACTCTATTTCATAAAATAATTTATTAGTTAAGAATAAAGCATAATGTATGCAACTTAAATTTATTAATTTATACACAAGATGACAAAGAAAAGCTAGTTTCATTTTATCTTCATGCTTGCTTTATTTTCCTGTAGCAGAATATTAATTTTAGATGTGTTACTTTTGTTTATGTTGTATTTCTTCAACTTTGTGAAGCTGTGTTACTGTGCCTGTCTAAATAAAGCACTGAACGGCCAACAGCAAGGCAGGAGATAAGATAGGCAGGGATGACAAGCAGAGAGGATAAATAGAAGGAGAAATCTGGAAAAAGAGTGAAGAAAGAAGGAGCCAGAGAAGGGGAGGACATCAGTGGCCAGGCACCCAGCTATGCAACCAGCAAGCCATGGAGTAAGAGTAAGATTTACAGAAGTAAGAGAATGAGATAAGTTAAGGAAAGCGGGCTAGAAACTAAGCCAAGCTAAGGCTGTGCATTAATAAGTAAGACTAAGCCTCCATGTGTGATTTATTTGGGAGCTAGATGGCAAAGAGTAAAAGAGCAAAATCCCCAACAACAACATTCTGCTAGTTGTATTCTCATATATGTTTATATACATTGTTAAACACATGTAAGATATAAACAAGAATTATAGAAAAGGTCCAAAAGTATACTACTTAATTATGCCTGAGAAGCACCATGAGTGTACCAATTAGATTTTAGAATATGTATTAAAAATTTAGAAATGGCTTTGCCTGGTTAAAAAACAGTGGTTAAAAATACCCATAATTCGGGGAAATACCAGGTAAGCAGATATCAAGACACCCTGCAGTACTTTGGTACTGCATCATTGATGCTGAGCCTACAGGAGATTTGACAACCATCTTACTAAAACATGTGTGAAATAATATAAACAATTTCCAAAGGCTTTACTGAAAAGCACAAGCAATCCCATTTGTTCCTTTTTAAGGAAAATGTTGACTTTGTGTTTGGACTTTCAGACCAAGTCCAGACATATTTCTCAAAGGTTTCTGAATTGCTTAATGCCTCTGCCTCTGCTTCTACTGCCAAGTACTGGCTGGGCTAGGCCTGTCTGGAGGGCCACACCTTCCAGCTGTTCTTCCAGCTGTGCTCTGGACTCCAAGCTGGATTCTAAGTCCTCTTTAAGGCAACAACCACTACATTAGAGTCACAGCCTGAAACGCAGGTTTATATCTGTCCATTTTGAGATTATTTTTGAACCTGGGCTCACTGGCAAATTTATTTAAAGAAGTGCACAGTACTGGGTAGTATATCTCCATTTCTAACTGAATATCTAATATGAACAGAATTTTATGTCCTGACTCTCAAAAAAAATCATATAGTAAGTTTCCAACTCCATGCACCTCAGAACGTGACTATTCTGTATTTGAACATGGCCATGAAATTTAAACAAGGATCTTGATATTAAGAACCGGTGTCATTATGAGTCAGTAGATATGTGTACAAAGGAAATGTTCACAGGACTCCAGAGAGATAAGGAAGCCACATGCAAGTCAAGAGAATGGGCTCAGAAGAAACTACCCTGAGAAACCTTGATCTTGGACATCCAGCCTCCAGAACGATGAGAGCAGTTTTGTTATTTAAGTCACCCAAACTCTTACATTTTGTCATAGGACAGTCCTAACAATCTAATACACATGTGTACTTAGTAGATAAGCAAATTAATAATAAAGTAAAAACATCAGTATCTTCAAAAATTAAATTTTAACAGAAAATATGAGGATTATATTAAAATACAAATTTTACATGAAACTGAATTCTTAATATAGAGAACAAATAATGACAAAAAATAAGATTCTCCAAACAAGGAGGGGGATGGAAGAAAAGGATGTGGGGTAACACAGGAGGTACAATTAAAATTAAGAGCCATTTGAGGGTCTTATGAAAACTTAATACAGTAGACGCTTCCTAAATTACATGCATATACGAAGGTGATCTAAATGAAATTGCCAAATAATGGGGAAGATCAAACCCCAACTGGACATCTCTCATCATTTAATGAAACCTCAATACTTGGAATGGGTTACATATGAATTGTTGGCCAAAGGGTCCCATGGAAGCCCCTAAACAACCCAGTGTTGTCCTTGTTCTCTGTCCCTTAAAGTCTTTCTGATTTCTCTTCTGAGATGTTCTTTGAGACTTATGTGTAAGGGTTTTATTGTCGATATATCAACTGGGTCCAGGTTCCCCATGGTCCCTTGTTCTCTGTTTTGACCAATTAGGGATTTCTGAATTGTCTTTGTCTGCTTCAAAAAGAAACTTTCTTGATGAGGGGTGAAAGGTACAAATGTCTATAGGTAAAAGAATACCTCTTGCTTTTTAATGAGACTGAAAATATCTTGTCCATCATAGCTTGTACACTGATGGTACTTAAGGGCATTTCCAAAGCAGGGTATGGAGTGGGTGATATGTGTGTATATATGTTTGCATGTATGTGTTTGTGTGTATGTGCATATGTACTTGTGTGTGTATACACAAGCATGTGTATGCATGCTTTTATGCATGTACATGTTTGTTGGTATATGTATGCATGTGTCTGTATGTACATGCATACATGAGTCTATGTGAATATGTATGCATGCATTCATATGCGTGTGTGTGTGTGTGTGTGTGTGTGTGTGTGTGTGTTTCACGAGAAGGACACTATCTCATTAGGAAGTTGACTATTTCCCACCATTACCTTTCTGTCTTTATAAAGAAACATTTTTTTTAGTAACAATCTCTCATGCCCCAGTTTCCTCATTGACTGGAAGATTGCCAAGGCCAGATTCATACTTTTGCAAATACAGGTAAGAGGAAAAGCAGGACAGAAGCCAGAGTAAGGCATTCAGGATACTTCCACCATTCCTTCCCTGGGTCTCTAGGACCAGTCAGCTGGCATTGCTCCCTTTAGTCTGAGTCTTTCTAGTTCTCTTTATCAACCTTTCTTTGACAGTCTTCCAGGCCTTGTTATAGTGCCAACTTTCTCTGCAACTGTCTTGGAAAGCTATGAAGGCACACTGTGTCTCTGTCAATGTGAGGTGAACTACGGCTGAGGACAAGAGGTGGAAGGTGACACAAATCTTAAGTCCTTCAGAAAAGAGGTGTGTGAGAACAAACCAGGGGACAGTGTCTGCCTGGGTTCAGAAACCTAGACACATACATCAGCTCTGTCTTGTGAGCTGTTAAATAATTCCACCATGCACAAAGATCAACTAAATCTGATCCTCTTGGGACGAATGTATTTTTAACACCTTCTTAATGTGACAGGACATTCCAGGTGGAAGAATTTCTTAAAGGAAAAGCAATTTCAAAGGCTGGTCATCAGCTTTAATGGATTTGTTCATACCCACTCTGAAAAACTTGGGCCTAAAAATGTCATCTGTCTCAGTGGGGAAACTGGAGGAGGCATCTAAAGACAGAGAATTTTGGCAAAGCTGAGTATGTCCTAAGAAACTGGAACTGTCTTTCTCCCAACAGAGATAGAGCCCAGAACTGAGCCTGCTTGGGGGAATGGCCGAGAGAGAACATCCATGCCTGGAAGACAAGCTGAGGGGTGGATGGAACTGTGTGGGGAGGAGTCGGGCTGGATGGGAAATTTGGGAACAGGAAAGAGGGCCAGAGTGGATTCTACAACCAGAAGGAAGCTGGGAAATGCCCCCATGAGTGGAGCCAGTGAGAGGTATGATATCTGGAGAGAAGAATTGGGAGGAAGGGTAGAGGTTTAACTGACTACAGTATCAAGAAGGAGGAAGGAGGTTGAAAGATAAAATCATGTTTAATTAGCTGGTGATAAACAGGCAGGGTCGAGAAGTTCAGAGCAGGAGCCAGGAAGGGTATCAGGAAGAGCAGAGCCAAGATGTCTGTTTGCTTTGAGCTTCAGAGTCCCTCTGTACAAAATCCCCTGAATTGTAGGCTTTGGAAATTAATCCTCCCGTGGCCTCTGCCAGTGCAAGAGAAGGAAGATGGCTGTTACATTGAAAGGAATGTAGATCTATGTTCTCAGCTGGGTTAGTAGATTCTTTAGGAGTTTACACCAACTGTGCATATCTGTAGCTCTAAAATTAAAAGTTCAATTCTGCATAGTAGAGTCAAAGCATTGATTTAACAAATAATTTCTACTTGGTTAGGAGTGCTCTTGCCGTATCTGGATAAATTTCATTGTTTTCAAGAGGTGACTGAATAAATGACTTGTGATATTTTTACTATCTCCTGCCAGGGCAGCTGCAACTTACATAATAGGCTTTTTTCTTTTCTAAACTTGGAGTTTGGGGTTTGGTGTATATTTGAGGTTTCAAAGTCAACTTTTAATGACAGTATCCACAAATGATTTTCAGTAGCCAAAACATTCTCACACAGAAAGGAAAGCAAGTCTCCAAAGTGAATGTTAAATTAACAAGTCACCTTAATGATAACCTTCAGATTCTGAACTACATCACCATATTTCTAAAACATAGGTTCCTAAATATCTAAACTCTGTAAACTAGGCATCCAAAAACACTGAGCAGGGCTTATGGAGCCTCAGAATTGCTTGAACCACTGACAAAAACTTTTATCTTTTATAACTGTCATTTAATTCTGTCATATTTTATAAATGAAAAAACTTCACTCTGAATTTTTTTTTCAGTGAAGTCTCTCCTTGAAACAATTCACCCAACACCAAATTAACTGGTGTATATTAAGGGGATATAGCAAGCAGCATGTGCAGATACCTACATTGCAGTCCACTTATGAACCTGAGGTAGTAATAAGTAAAGCTTGTTAGGACAAGGCAATGAGAATTGCCTTACATTCCCATTGTTTAAGAAGAAAATCATTCCTTCAGTAATAATCATGGCAGACAAGGCATACTAGGCACTTAAAAAGAATAGGGTGATACATGAAGCTATGAGGTTGAAGCCAAACATTGAGTGGAGATGCCAGGAAATTGAAGATTCCAAGGATGTGGAAAGTCTGCTATAGAAAAAAGCACTTGGTGAGCAGAGTCTACAACAAGGAGAATCCCTATGAGCTGCAGCCTACCTGGACACAGGAATAAGGCTTACTAGACTTTTGGGGGCACATAGCTTGCTTGTCTACCATGTTTCCTGAATGTCAGACACAGACCAACAGGGTCTCATGTTTGCCCTGATGGGTTTCAGTCTTGCTTTGCCCCATCCCACATTTCTAGGCTCCTATTCATCTCTTCAGAGTGGAAACTTTTACCCTCGTCCACCAGTGTTTATGTTGGAAGTACCTTGCTGTTTTTGATCTTACATGACTCCAGAGCTAATAGTATGCCACAAGTCTCAGAATAGACTCAAGACTTGGAATTTTTAACAATGAAAAAAATTCTAAGGTAGTATGAGCTCTTTACGTGCATTTTTTGGTGTGTGTTGTAAGATGTTTATGAATGCAAGGTATAATGGCAGAATGATGTGGTTTGGATATGAAGTGTCTTCAGCCGAAAGGCTCATATACCAAAGGTGTAGCCCATAATGGAACAATGATTGGAGGAGGGGCCTTGAGTGAAGTGAGACCATCTCACCGTAATTACCCCAGCCAGTTAAAATAGTTAAACTGATAGTATATGCAAAACACCACTTGTTACAAAGTTATCCAGAAAATGGTATTTTTGTTTTCAGACAAGAATATTCTGCTTTGATGGCTTAGTAGTTGAAAGGAAGCTTTACAAAAAAATGTGATATTTAAAATATATTGAAAGTGGAAATGTGGGTTTACTGAACAGGAATATGAATGAAAAGCTGCAAAACTGAACAAAACACTTGAAAAGGTTAGGAGGATTAAAATAACTTTGTGATTAATAAATGAAATATGATTAGTAGGGGATCAGTCATAAAAAGAACTCTTCATGAGCTGGAACCTCAGAATGGCCCCTCAATCTTCAATCTCTCTTACATCTCCTTGACCCTGGAGGTTCAACCACGATGTATTTTATAGGTTTGGCCTCTCTGTTCCATTGTCATTTCCTCATTTGGTAGGATTCCCATGAAATAGTTCCTAGATTATATCACTAGTTTTCTGTTTTAGTTGTGATGATACTCAGGAATCATTAATAATGACAGCAATGCAGTTTAAATGGCTTAAAACTTGGAGTTTATATTTTAACTTGACAAAATGACTAATGGTAAGTGACAGTTTCTGTTGACATTGCAGTTCTGTGACATTTGGGGTATGTTTCTGCTACTCTTTATAGCTCCTCTTGATTGTTATATGGCTACAGCATCTTTAATCATTGCATCCGTAATTAAAGCAAGAAAAAGATGAAACTCACACATGTACAATTCTATAATTAGGGAAGTAAGATTTCCTAGAAGTCACTCACATGCTCCTGCTTAAACTTCATTTAATCACAGATGAGACTCTTAGCTTACCATACTGCCACTGCAAATAGAAGAAGGCCCAATGAGTCAGAATGCTGGATGTGTTTGTAGTGTCGATAGCTAATGCTTACATCATGCTTTATGTCTGAAGATCTTGTCTCCATAGTCCACTCTGATTATCTAGTTATCTTCCAAGTATAAACACCGAATCACACTGTTGTGTTAGCTTTGCACATCAGCCATTCAGTATCATCTGTGACTCTTGGCTGACTTTCCAGAGTCAGTAAACAAAGCAAACTTTTAGATTTTCTATTATATCTGCTTTGATTCTCTCTTCTTGTTATCAATATGGACACAGAATTTTGTACCAAATTTTAAGTTTAAAAGTGCAGTATAGTGACTGAGCCATGGTAGTGTATGCTTTTAATCCCAACACTAGGGAGGCTGAGGCAGGTGGATCTCTACGAGTTTGAGGCCAGCCTCATCTACAGAGTGAGTTTCAGGACAGCCAAGGCTACACAGAGAAACTTTGTTTCAAAAGCAAACAAACAAACAAACAATCAAAACCCAACAAAATACATCAGAAAGTGTGACATTTTTAGTATTTTCTGTTCTTTTTATCTAATATGTGCTTTTCAATCTACATTGCATACCTAAATATGCCCATTTAGCTTTTAAAACATACTTGCTTTTGTGAACTTGATTGTGCTTGCTCCCTTTTTTCCATTCTTGATTTTGGAGTAGGTACTCTGGTGTTTCCCTCAGATCTACTCTTCATAGTTCATGCATGCATCTCATCAGCTACTGTGAATTTCTCCTGCTGACGACTCTTGAATGTATTTCCTGAAAATGAATTGGGCAATGTTCCTTCTGATTTAATTTTGTGAAAAATTTGAGGGAGTATTGGCATTTGCTCTTTTTTGAAAGCTAGATAGAATTCTGTGCTAAAACCATCTAGCACTGAACTTCTTTTAGTTGGGATACTTTTAATTACTGCTTTTATTTAAGTAGGGGTTATAGGTCTGTTTAAATTTTCTGATATTGATTTAACTTTGGTAAGTGGTGTCTATTAAGAAAATTATCCATTTCTTTTAGATTTTCCAATTTAGTAGAATATAGATATTAAAGTATGTCCTTATGATTCTCTGGATTTCCTCAGTGTCTGGTGTTATGTCTTCCTTTTCATCTCTAAATTTATTAATTTGAATCTTCCTTCTCCAACTTTTAGTTAATTTGGATTATTGTTTGTCACTCTTATTAAATTTCTCCAAGAACTGACTCTTTGTCTCATTGACATTTTGTATTTTCTTTTGTTTCTATTGTATTGATTTCAGCCCTAAGCTTGATTATTTCTTGCTGTCTACCCCCTTTGGGTGTGATTTATTCCTTTTGTTCTAGAGTTCTCAGGTGTGCTGTTAAGTTACTAGTATGATATCTCTCTTTAGACAAATTTCTAAACAGTCTTACTAAATAAGAAACACAGAGCCAAATACAGATGTACAAGTCTTAGAGATCAGAGAAATAGTGATAGCCACCAGCTAACCTTAGCTCACCATATCACCGTAGCTTCCCAAGAAAATCAACTTCTTCCGGTCTAACCTGCGCCTTTATTACCATGCTGTTCTGCCTTCTTATTGGCTCTTAGCCCAGCCACCACACTTCCTTATCACTGCCTGTCTATACAGACCTCCAGGTCTCTATGGTTGGTACTGGGATTAAAGGCGTGTGTCATCATGCTTGGCTGTGTCTTGGAACACACAGAGACTCTACCTGCCATGTGATTGGATTTAGGGCCTGTGCTACCACCGCCTGACTTCTGTTTATGGCTGGCTATGACTTCTGATTTCCAGGCAAACTTTATTTATTAACATACAAATAAAATATCACCACATTTCAGCACAAATAAAATATCACCACATCTCTCCATTTTTTTTTCCTTCTTTAGTGTAGGAACTTGCCTCTTAGAACCACCTTCATTGTGCCCTGTGAGCTTGGGTATGCTGTGTATTCATTCTTATTCAGTTCTAGAAAGTCTTCAATTTCTTTCTTTCTGTCTTGAACCATTTTTCATTCAGTAATGAGCTATTCACTTTCCATGTGTTTGTAAGCTTCCTGTGGATATCCAACTTTAATCCTTGGTGGTCAGATGGAGTGCAGTTAGTATTTCAATTTTCTTGTATCTGGTGCAACTTGTTTTGTGTTCCAGTATGTGGTCAATTTTGGAGAACTTTCCATGAGGTGCTAAGAAGAACATATATTCTTTTATGTTTGCATGAAATGTTATGGTTCATAACATGTGCATATCTATTCTCTCTGTGTTTAGATTTTGCCTGGATGAGTTGTCCATTGTTAAGAGTGGGGTATTGATCCAACCTTGGTCCCAACAATTCTCGCTCATTTGTCCCTGTGCTTTATCCAAGTAAAGCACAGGGACAAATAGCCAAATGAATGGAAATACATGAACTATGAACCAATGGCTGAGGGGCCCCCAACTGGATCAGGCCCTCTGAATAGGTGAGACAGTTGATTGGCTTGATCTGTTTGAGAGGCATCCAGGCAGTGGGACCAGGTCCTGTGCTCAGTGCATGAGTTGGCTGTTTGAAACCTGGGGCTTATGCAGGGACACTTGGCTCAGCCTGGGAGGAGGGGACTGGACCTGCTTGGACTGAGTCTACCAGGTTGATCTCAATCTTCGGGGGAGTCTTTGCCCTGGAGGAGATGGGAATGGGGGGTGGGTTGGGGGGTAGGGGAGGGCGGCGGGAGGGGGGAGAATGAGGGAATCCGTGGTTGATATGTAGAATTAAATCACATTGTAAAATAAAATTTAAAAGAAAAAAAAGAGTGGGGTATTGAAGTCTCCAGCTATCAATGTGTGAGGGTCAATAAGTGATTTAAGCTATAACAGTGTTTCCTTTATGAACTTTGGTGCCCTTCCACTAAAGTTGGTGTGTGTGTGTATGTATATATACCAAACATGTGGTCAAATATCTCCCTCAAATATTTTTTTCATTAATTGCAAAGAGAAAAATGCTTTTATAATTCAATCTTACATATATTGATTGTAAATATTTTAGAAATAAGTAATCTGGAATTCTCTTTTCTTTTTGGGGGCTTTAAAAATTATGATGTTTGAATATTTGGCATTTTCTTATATTAAATAAAAGCTACTCTGCTTTCTAAAGACAGTTTTAATGATTAATTGTCCATTAGAGTAATTCCTGTGTTTGTGCTACTAGATCTAGATTTGACTTCAGGATAGAGTGAATCTGTTCAGTGGGCTAGAAACCACTTCAAGAAGTTATCTAGGTCCTTTCTTCTAAGAAGGACTCACCCATTACCAGAAGATGGCTTTTTGTGTTATTTATTGTTCTAAATCTTCCAAAAGAAGAACTGAGTTCTATTTTTATTAACAGTATTTATTCTTTAGATTTCTGTCCTTAATATGTATACTTCATAAGTTCATGCTCTCTTATTCTTCCTACTTAAAGAGTAGCGTGAGCCTCTTATATAATGCATGTTTTGCCAAAGAATTTTAATTATTTCATTTAGGGGAACAGCATTTTTTAAAAAGCTCATTTCAATAAATTGATACTTTGCCAGCATATGAAAGTTTTGAAGTAAGCAAGAATACATTTACTCTCTGCTAAAGAGAATCGCCATCAATATGTGTAGCTAAGTTTCTGAAACAGCCAAGATCAGCGTCTTGGTAGCTGGTTGGTGGCCGTCTTCCCATGGTGAGCTATTTGGTAAAGTGAAAAGTGAATTAGAAGTCAACAGAAACATTTGCTCTTCTGATGAAAATTTAAGAGTGGTTGATTAAAGAGGCTATGCATGAATTTTTTAATGAAACTTATTTCTACTGAATATGAATCTTCTTTCTCTCCCCTTGTGTCTATCTGTCTGTCTGCCTGTCTTTCTGTCTATGAAATCTCTATCTCATCCTGTGTGTGCGTGTATACATGTGTATGTTGTATTCCACTATTTATGTGTACAGAGGTCAAAGGTTGATAACAGGTGTCTTTTTCACCCATTCTACTTCTGCTTTGAGGCAAGGTCTCTCACTCATCCTGACTTTGGGCTAGAGAAGGTGTTCAGCAAATCCTGGGAAACTTGCTGTATCTGCCTTCTCAACACTGGGATTATGTGTGCCCTGCATTCCCCAACTCACACCAGCTTTTCCATATGAATTTTGAGAGATCAGACTCAGATCCCTATGCCTGTGCTACAAGCACTTTCCTCATTGAGTCATTTCTACAAACTTAAAGATGAAGGTTCTCCCAGAGCCACGTCTCAGAGATAAAATCCAGAGCCCGGGTTAAGCTTGAATTGCATGTAAATAACACTGACAGTTTACCTCTATTTAAATTCTTCATAGAACTTCATATATTTTTGTTATTGTTTGTATTAGTTACTTTTCTGTTGCTGTGATAAAATATTCAAGTCAAAACAATGTAAAGGTGAAGAAGGCTTATATGCCTCTGGTTTCAAAGGCATAGAGTGCATCATGGTGAGGAGGGTGTGGCAATTATTGTGGAACACATGACCTCAGGAACAGAAAGGTGGGTGATCACATTTTCATCCACACACAGTGCGCTGGTTAATATTTTTGTCAAAAAAACAAAACAACAAAAAAAAAACAAAAACCATAAAATAGGGAAGCCTACAAACCCTCACAGCTCACCCTACATGACATACTCGTACTTCCTTCAGCAAGGCTGTGCCTCTTAAAGGCTTCATCATTTTTCCAAACAGCACCACCAACTGTAGACAAAGTGTTCAAGAACATGGGCCTATAGGAGACATTTCTCTTTCAAACCCACAGCAGTTCCACTTAGAAAATACACATTTTGAGAGGTCTGCCTTGAGTTTGGGTTTTTTAATAAATCATATTAGTGTGCATATTATTTAATTTAGAAGTATTATGCCAGAAATATGTCATCTCTGCCACTTTGGGGAGATTCTCAGCTTGTATATGTTATCTCGTATCTTAGTTTCTTTTTTCTCTGGGTTTGATAAGACACCCAGATAAAAGCAATTTGAGGAGAGTTGATTCTGGCTCAGAATTTGAGGTGCAGTCCACCATGGAGGGGAAGTAAAGGCAGCAGTAGCCACAAGCAGCCAATCACACTGTATCCACAGTTAAGCAGAAAACATTTAATCAATGCTTCTTAGTGACAGCTTTTTTTCTTCACTTTTTTGTTTGTTTGTTTTTCAAGACAGATTTCTCTGTGTAGTTTTGGTTCCTGCTCTGGATCTAGCTCTGTAGACCAGGCTGGTCTTGAACTCACAAAGATCTGCCTGGCTCTGCCTCCAGAGTGCTGGGATTAAAGGCGGTAACTTTACTTCTTTGCATTGTTTATTGCAGTTTTCTTTATTATACTGCTTAGAAATCTTATATTTATTTATTTTGTGTTTGTGTGTGTGTGAGAGAGTGTGTGTTTGTAATTGCTACTACATTCATGTGCCATTATGCAACCCTGTGGAGGTCAGAAGACAACATACTGGAGTCATTTCTTTCATTCTATCATGTGGGCCTTAGGCATCAAATTCAGGTTTTAAGACTTGGCAGCAAGCACCTTTACCTGCTGAGCCAATTTACCAGTATTTATTTGCTTTTTCTTTTCTTTTTTTTACTTATTTTAAAGTGTTAGTCTTAATATTTTTGGAATATAAAAACCAGTTTTATTCAGTGTTATTTCAGTCAACGCTAGCCACTTTCTAAAGAACATAATGCAAATGTTTTAATAAAATTCAATTCTGCAAAGGTGACGACTTTCATCTAATACCCTACTGTTGGACATGTTACAAGATCCACTGGGTTAGCAGAACAGACAAAATAGAATTACAATTTTATGTATTAGTCACAATAAATAAGAAAAACTCTACAAATAACTTACATATTTTCAAAGCATCATATAGTTTGGCTTAATATTTTGATTTGTTTTAGTTTTTAGTTCTCTTTTTCTTTTTCTTTCTTTCTTTCTTTTTTTTTTTTGAGACAGAGTTTGACTATCTCATTCAGGCAGGGACAAAAGTAGAGATCTTCCAGCTTCTGCCTTTTAAGAACTATCTAGGATTGTTTAGGGATAATGTTTCTAATCTTACCATGTAAATCAAAATGTAAGATAACAATCAAATTATATGATAAGCTATTACTTATTACTGATATTTTGTCATGAGTGTCCTTCAATGAAAATAGGTCATATATAAGTTCCATAAGAAGCATACATTTATAAGGTGACGCCTTTACTCAAAATTTTGTTTGTGTGCTTTTTCAAAATCACAGCTGACATGATTTTTATTAGTCAATGTGAGAACTCCCTCAAAATATGTATGATTTCTCAATATAGTGTGGGGTTGCATGGAGAAGAATAGGTAGTGACCTGATTCATTTCTGTCAACTCTATAGTAGAGAAAAGACACACACACATCAGGTGCTACTACATGTGGTAAGCATTGAGTCCCAGAAAACCCGTGGACTTTTGAGAAGTGAAGTTTGGGAAGAAATGGCATTGTAGCCACTGCTTTCAAATACTTGGATTTTGCTCACTACTGGTCATGACCAGTGCTTGGAAAGAATCTTAAGTTGCCACATGTAGTGTCATGTGTGCGTGCGTGTGTGCGTGTGTGTGTGTGTATGTGTGTGTGTGTGTGTATGTGTGTGTGTGTGTGTGTGTTCTGTGTGCAAAACATATATATATATATATATATATATAAAGGTTAAAAATTACTTTCTACTTGTGAACTGTGATCTAACTTGATGTATATCCTAACCTTGTTTTTAATAACTGAGTTTCTACCAATCTCAAGTGGTCAATTCTTCAAATTATATTCAAATACAGCAGACCAAAGCCATAATAACTCAGGCTTCTGCGCTTCTGTTTTACACATATTCCACTTTTTCCCCCTTTTCACCGGCTATAAATACCCCCTGCCCAGATGGCGTAGTGGGTTATTTGGAATGACTTTTGGGATAACTGCTGGAATCTGGAATTACAAATATAACCAACCAGGATATAAAAACATAGGATTTTTTTTTTATAATTTCTTCTTTAATCGGTGTGATTTAAAACACATCATCAGGGACTGAAGAGATGGTAGAGCAGTTCGGCACATCTATTGCTCTTACAGATGACCTGGTTTGGTTCCCAGCAGCCATATGATAGCTCAAAACTGCCTACAATATCAGTTGAGAAAGGGTCAGATTCCCTTTTATGGCTAAGCATGTACCTGACGTGTATCTTTTACACTTAAACACATGCAGGCACACACATACAATAAAAATAAATAAATAAAAATAAATATTTTTAAAGGCTAAGAAAAGAATTCTCAAATATATGTGTTACCTATGCATATAGTATAGAGAAAATAAATAACTTATTGTGATATGATTAAGAAAGCCTAAATACTGCTGTTTTAAGTATCTTAGTTTTCTCCTGCTTTTAGGTGTTATTACTGACATTTGAAAGTGTGACATATCTTATTCTTCATGTGAGTTATTATCAAGGCTTCTTTGGTCATGTCTGTTCCATCTTCCAGCACTACGCACAGGTAAAGACTTTTCTAGAAACTGCTTCTCTCATCTGTACCTTTCTCATGAATTATACAGAAGTCCCTGACAACATTCTAGTCTTGTTAGACACCAGAGCTCTTCCTTTCCTTGGCAACAATCTCAAGTCTTTTCTTGCCTGGGGAAGTTTCTACTTGATGTGCTCACCTTCTACAGAGCTTCAACCCTGTCACAGAGGCTCTGCCATTATCTGTGACATGAATAAAGGACATACCAGCAAGAGTGGTCTACAGTGTGCAAGGACTGCTCTAGAACACTAGTCTTTAACAAATTGTTTAATCAGCTTTTCATAAGACTAACACAGTCCTCACTGAAATGGTGTAATTTACATTCTAGGAATGACAAAGGGCCTCCTCTTGACTGATTTGACAGTGTGGGTAGCTGCCAGGTAAATCTGGCAAGCAAAACTGCTTTAATTGGCCCATAGATTTTAATCAATGTCCTGTATTTAGGCATAGTAAATTCTCAGATAAGAATGAAGCTTGTCAGAAAGATGATCAGATCTAGTAAGTTCAGGTATACAGCTGACGGAATCTTTGCCGACTTATTTATCTAAAATGGTGTGTAAATATTTTCTGTCTGCTTGTCTCCCCACTGCATTGTGAGTTCCCAGAATCTTCATACCATGCTTATTATTAAATATTTAACTTCTATGTGTGGAATAAATAAAGATATGAGTGGGCCAGAAGGCCTAAGGTCAGTTCTCCCACACTTATTTGTTTTTGGTTGATATGTGGTTCCCTTTTCCCTCCCATCTCTAAGTGACCACACTACTCTATTCTTGACTACAAGATCAATGGGTGTGGATTCCACATGTGAGCCAGGGCATGCCCAATTTGTCTCTCTCTGCGTGACTTAACTCATTTAGAGCAAAGTGCTACGTGACTTCTTTGTAAGGCTGAAAAATGTTTTGCTGTGTCTATTTGTCACATTCTCTTTGTTCACTCTGCTTCTGACGGACATTTATGTTGATTCCATGTCTTAGCTCCTGTAAATAGTGCTGAACTGAACAAGAAGTGCAGACGTTTCTCTGACATGGTCTCCTTTGGAGAATAGTAAGATTATTACCTTATAGCAACAGATATCCTATCTCATATGAGGTGATATTGCAATACAGTTTTGACTTGTGTTTTTTTGATGGTTAGAGTTAAATGTTGTTTCTAAATCATCTCTCTCTCTCTTTCTCTCTCTCTCTCTCTCTCTCTCTCTCTCTCTCTCTCTCTCTCTCTGTCAGAAATGCCCAAAATCCAAACAAATAGCAAGGTTTCTTCATTCATAGACTAGAAGAACTGATGCTATTAAAATGTCCCTAGACGCATAGTATACTGTGGGTCTGAGACTCATCGAGATCTTTACTATATAACTTCAAATACCTGTCTTCACAGGTATAGAGAAAAGATAATCAATGCTGAGGCACATGTAGAACCACAAAATATCTTCAAATACCCAAAATGATTTCAATCAAGGGAAATAAAAGGTGGAGATTTCAGAGGATCTGGTGTTAAAATAAACTACAAATGATAGTAACTAATATGGCATGGCATTGACGAAAAAAAATAGACACAGAACACAGGAAATGAGAGCCCAGAGCTATGCCAGCATACTTATAACCAACTGGTGTTTTACAAGTTCACCAAGAACACAATGAGGAAAGAAGAATTTCTTCAGTAAATGATGCAGAGACACTGAATAAGCACATGCAGAAGGAAAAGTGGATTGAGGATTTGAACATAAGACTTGATTCTATGAAAATACTAAGAACTGAGAAATGCTTCAGGACATTGGTACAGGCAACACCTTTTAGCTAAGCTCTCAACACCACAGGCAACAAAGGCAAAAATAGACAAATGAGATTACATTGGACTAAAAGTTTACTCAGCAAAGGACATAATAATAGAGTGAGGAGTAAAATTATAGAATGGTAGGAAATGTTTTCAAAACCCACATTAGACTAGATGGGAATTTATAAAAAATTCAAAACAGCTCAGCAGCAAGGAAACAATCTAATTTAAAAAAAGAAAAATATATAAGACCAAACTGAATGAATAGGCATCTTTTCAGTCAGCTCTCTACACTCTTCCTCACTGCATTTGAAGTTTATCCTGCAAGAGATCTTATTCAAACCCAGGACTTCATTTATCAACTCTACCAAAAAGAAAAGATCACAACACTGCCCTGTTTCCTGAATACTAATCTGTCTCTGAACTGTCCCTCAACTATGTGGCTCTGGTAGAAGCCTAATCTCTCATCAGCCGAAATGTAATTTACAGCTGAATGCCCATTGCTTTTAAATGTTGTCCTTTTCATCCCACACACACAACCTTGAATCCCCAGCAGACTTGTTTCTCTTTTTTTCCTCACTGGATCTATTCAGAGAGTTTCAGGTCAAGGTTTTCCACTCTTCAGTGTTCAGTGCCTTAGTTCTTAAAAATTAGTTTTCCTCCACTACTCAATGTCAAAATTTATGATCTTAGTAGTAAGAAATTAATCTCTTTGCCTCAATCCTGTTATCTTTTTATATGATACTAATAAACAAAATTTGTCACATATTTATCACTTGTCTGCCAATTGCATTCTCTTAGGAATTTGAGCTGTACCACTAAACAAAAACACAAAAATAGTTCTATCCACTCATCATGGAAGACTGTTTCTTCTTCTTCTTCTTCTTCTTCTTCTTCTTCTTCTTCTTCTTCTTCTTCTTCTTCTTCTTCTTCTTCTTCTGTTTGTTTGTTTTTTGTTTTTTTGGTTTTTTTTTTTTGAGACAGGGTTTCTCTATGTAGATTTGTGCCTTTCCTGGAACTCACTCTGTAGCCCAGGCTGGCCTTGAACTCACAGAGATCCGCCTGCCTCTGCCTCCCGAGTGCTGGGATTAAAAGCATGCACTACCATGGTCCAGCCTTTTTCCCAACATATTGAGGAAAGCCGAGTGGCAGCTGCAGGCACTGTACTGTCCAGAGCTGTCAAAGTCCCTCCAGTTTCTCTGGCATATGGAGACCCCATGGCCACAACCAGCCATAGCCCTTGGAAACATGGTACTTTATTTCTTGAATACTTTTCTAACTACTAAATTGTCTTCATCCCCACCAGGAACTTTCTGATCCTAAACGTCATCAGTGGTGATTCAATGCTTCAGAGAAGACATATGCCCAATGGCTAGCTGAGTACAACTGAGCTTAGATATGGAAGGAGTCATTGTCCTGTCCCTGTGTAGAGGAAACCCAATAGCTAACAAAGAAAAAAAAACTTTAAAAATGATGATGACTTGGATATAAAAATACTGCAAAATGATATGTGAGTTCCATATGTCAAAATTATTGATAATCTATATGTAATGACAAAAGTTCCTAAAAGCAGCATTCCCTTCTAAATTGAATCATGAAGATATAAAAATGTTTGGATAGACTAATATCCAATAAATACATGAGATCCCAAATAAAATATCTGCCAACTATTCCAGAACAACATAGGCAATTTACGTTTTTCTTTCCTGTCCTGATCTTCTGGTGTCATAAGAAAGACATTATTGCTAAATCCAATATCACGAGATTTTCCCTAACGCAAACAAACACACACTCATTCACACACACTTACATTTACGTAAGTTTCAGTTCTTACATGTGTAAGTTTTTGATATAGTTTAAGTTAATTAACACTGTCATTCCATTTATGTCCTCTTTAATTCCCAGCAGCAAGATTTTGTGGTTTTTAGCACACATTTTTTTTCACTTTCTGTTAGGTTTATTCTTACATATGGTTTGTTGTTGATGCTATTTCATATTGAATTATTTTCTTAATCTTTTTTGATTATTTATCAGTACACAGGAACACAGTTGATTTTTCCTGTTGATTTTGCATCTTGCTGCTAACTGAATTTATGATTACTACTAGTAGTTGGGGGGTAGATATATACAGTTATTTTTATATGCACAATAATACATGTTAATAGGTGATTCTTCTTCATTTGAAATTTAGCGACTTTCTCTCCCCTGCCTCTTACTAGAAATTTTCCTCTGAGAGGTAGACGGGACAAAAACAGTCATTTCTATTTTGTTCTTCCTCTTGGTGGAAGAGTTTTCAGTCTTTCACTAGTGAATGTGATGATAGCTACAAGGTTTGCATATATGACCTTTAACATGTTGAGTTATTTTCTGATTTCCAGTGTGTTGATAGTTTTTAACATAAGAAAGAATCAACCATTAAGTGCCTTTCCCAATCTGATTGACACAACCAAACAGTTTATTTTTTATTCTGTTAATATGATATAGTATGTTGAATATTTTTATGTGTCGAATCATTCTCACAATACAGTGATAAATCCTAGTTGGCAGTGGCTTATAATACTTTTACTATGCTATTCTCTTTATGTTACCAACTCACGGCTGAGAATTTGCATTAGTATTGATCAGGGATATTGTTGTACAGTTTCTTGTATTTTGCCTGGTTTGGGCTCAAGACACTCCTGACCTGGTAACCCCTATAGCAGGTATTTTCTTTTT
>CABHPP010137891.1:30722-40928 GCA_902168425.1 Peromyscus attwateri | reverse complement strand
TAGTAATTATAAGTCATTTCCTTCTGTGTATTAAAGCAGGCGATTTAGACTATCAGCCCGCTAAGGGAGTACGCATAGAGTGAGATGCTTGCAAGCCATGTTGTATTTCTTTTTAACTGCTGTGTCGACCAGTGGATTCGGACTGCTCTCTTCTCGCTTGGCGATGTTACTCTTTTATGGTACCTATCCCCGGGTGAGCTCTGTTATATCCTCCTCCTTGGTGTCTGTAAATTCTCTGAAGGCAGGGAGGGGGCTTACACACGGTGGCTCTCATTCGTTCTACAGATGCTAAGTGCTTTCTACTTAGCAGGCGTTGCTTGGGGCTCTGGGAATACGGAGTGAAGAAAGCCACATTCCTGATAGATGGCTCATAGGCATTGTTTGTTGAATGTGACTTTGTCCTGGTCTCTGAATCAATGTTTTCTTTCAGGAATAGAAAGTTTTCCCTGACAAGTGTGTACTCAAACTAGTGTGTTCAGTCAACTCTGATCAATTGTTAGTGTGTTTGAAGTAGTGTGTTCAGTCAACTATGATCAATTGTTAGTGTGTGCTCATAGTGTGTTCAGTCAACTCTGATCAATTGTCAGTGTGTTCAGGCAACTCTGATGGATTGTTAGTGTGTGCTTGAAGTAGTGTGTTCGGACACATTCTGAGCATCAGTGAGAAATAGGCTCCTCATCTGTCATTCGTCTGGGAGAAGAGTATGGCAGCACATGAATTACATCTATGTCATCTGTACAGATTGGAAGTTAGGACACAACTGAGGGTAAACGTGACATGGCAGTGGTGGAATACATACAGACTTTGTATGCCAGGAGCAAGGGCCGAGGCTCAGTCAGAGAGTGCTTGCCTAGCAGGCTTATAACTGGGATTCGAACCCCAGCACACCATAAACTGAGTGTGGTGGCAAATGCCTATGTTTCTGGCACTCAGGAGGTGGAGATGGGAGGATCCAAAGTCTGAGGTTGTCTTCAGCTACACATTGAGCTCAAGGCTGCCCCGGGATGTACGGGACCCTTTCTCAAGGAGGAGGAACCGAAAGAAGGAAGAAGCTGATTGTGTGTGTTAGGGTTCGAGTTAACTTGCCCTCTGCCCCCCTTCTGGTTTCATAGCCCATCAGTGGCTCCATTTTACCATCTTTAAAATGGGCAGATTGTGTAAGGGCTGTTTACTCTTGCCGTGAATGATGTTATCATCGTGTGGTCACTGTCATTAAGAGCTGACTTTTGTTGACCATGTGCCTTGTTCTGTCTTTACGTGGATCATTTCTCTTCATTTTCTTAATCATTACTTCTCAGCTTTTTGGCTGGAACCAGGTGTAATTCCATCCAAATACTGTTAGCCAGAGGCACCTCACGTTTGCTGTGTAGATCCCTAGATCAAGTGAGAGCTGCTCACCAGTGGGATGGTGGCGTTGGGTTGGTGTGGGTTGAGTCCATTTGCTTTACCTTGGACTCTACAGACAGCGGGATGTCCATGGTTAGCCTGAGAGTCCCTTTCATTTGACCACAGCTGCCGTGGCCGTGATTACTGCACCTGGCATGTCTGTAATCCGAATGAAGCTCTGTAAAGCCTGGCCCATTTTTTAAGAATATTATTATCCATTACTTTTACTTTGGTTATACTTTTCCTTTGGGTGCTGAAGACTAGGCAAGTGGCCGAAAGAAACTGCTCCCTTTCTGCTGTCAAGGCCAGTTGAGGGTCTGGTCCTCGGGGGTCTCTTGGGCTTGGAAGGAGCCTCTCACACATTAGTCTTTCTTTTAACGGCTGTTCCGTCTTTTATGTTTTTAACTATGTGTGTTGGGGATGCACGTGAGTGCAGCTGGTCTTGGAGGCAGAGGCGTTGGATCCCCTGGAACTCGAGTTACAGGTGGTTGTAAGCCACCTGATTCAGACGCTGGGGACTGAACTCGGGTCCTCTGCAAGAGCAGTGTGCCCCCTTCACCACTGACCCATCTCTCTGTCCCCGATTGTTCCATCTCGAGAAGGAATCGGGGGGCCTTGCTTGACTATGGCTTCCCTGGAAAGCATAGGTCATACATCCCTCTGTGTTGACTCTCCTCTTTAATGTAATTTGGATTAATATGACCGAAGACTTACAAGCCAGTCTGATGCCAGAGGACAGATGCTATGATTAGTTGACTAGTCCCACTTTACAGACAAAAAAAAACCTCGAGCTTTTCAAGGGAGCACGGCACATCGTAATGCGTTACGTGTCACAGTCCCTGCCCTAGGCCTGGCACACGGTAGTGACTCACTGGATCCCTTTGCCGCTCCTCACTTCCTCACCCTTTGTTATGTTGCAGAAGTATCGATAAGATTGTAAGGTCTCAGCCGGGTGGTGGTGGCGCAGGCCTTTAATCCCAGCACTCGGGAGGCAGAGCCGGGTGGATCTCTGTGAGTTGGAGGCCAGCCTGGGCTACAGAGCGAGATCCAGGACAGGCACCAAAACTACACAGAGAAACCCTGTGTGGAAAAACAAAAACAAAAACAAACAAACAAACAAACAAAAGATTGTAAGGTCTCCGAGGGACTTGTTCATAGGTCAATAGAGAGAAAGCCCATTCATTCCCTTTTCTGCCTCCAGGCCTTCTCAGACAAGATGTGTGCCTCACTGTACTCTGGTAACGCCCTTCTTCTGCATGTATGATGAGTACATGCTTGGGTCCCTGGTGGGCATACCCAGACCTGGGAACCAAAAGGCTGTGTGGATGGGGCTGCCTTGACCATGACTCAGAGAATGAGCCAGAGCAAATCACCCCCACACATCCCCTCCTCCACCCCCACATCCCCCCTCCGGCCCCCACTTCCCCCCCACCCACTCCCACATCCCTCCCCTCGCTTCACCCTTCTCTCCCCTCATTCCTCCTGCTGTTCCCAGGGGTGAGTCCGTCCCGAAGACCCCAGATGCTGCCCCTGTGTGTTGGGCTCCTAGACACAGCAGAGCAGATCTAGAAGAGCGACTGGAGATGCTCTGCACCACTTCCTGGGACATGCTGGGGACAGTGAGGTGACTGCAAGTTCAGTTCCTCATATTTCTTTATATTTGTGCAGATTCAAACATTGTCGGCCACCAGCTGTTTAACAGATGGCCACCCTTCCGCCAGGTAGACAGTTACAAATGACTGTTTGTAACGTGCGCTTGGAAAAAGTTTCTGGCAACGTATAGCTGGCTGACAGAGTTAGAGTTGGTACACCTCCATTTGATGGAGGCTTTGCAACTCTTGATTTAAAAAGCCCAGTTTGCTTATTTATAAAATGAACATGCTGATACATCCTCCCCAGGACGCATGAGGCCTCAACTGCTAAAGTTCATCGGTTTTTGAGATTTCTGGTGGAGATGCGAAGTCTTAGTTCATTGAGCATCAGACGCATTAGTGATGAGTGATCTAATTGTCTAACTTAGATCTGAGATACAAGTGTCCATACCTGTCTGTTGCTGACTCTGTGGTATGTGGGGGCTGTCTCGTTTTAGAGATTCATATTTGAGATGAACAATTTGACTGGAGAGGTCATTGAGGTTGTTTTTGATATTCTTCTATGTCGACAGTCTCGGAATAAAGACCAAGTAATGATTGGCATTTCCACCGAGAATCAACCACTGGAATCAAGTGTGGAAGTTTTTTTCCTGTATTATCATAGTCTGTGCATGCAGTTGACACCTACATAAACTGCTGAAATAAAAAGTCAACATGGGGCCCACGAGATGACTCAGCGGGTAGAGGCATTTGCAGCCAAGCCTGATGACCTGAGTCTATCCCCAGAGCCCACACAGTAGGAGGAGAGAAGTGACTCCCGCAACTGACCTCTGACCTCCACACGCCCATAGTGGCATGCATCATTCCTACACCCACACCACAAAATCATCTTTTTAAAAATGAGTACATGAAAATCAGTCTAGTGGCACACTCTTGTAATTCTAGCACTCAGGGAGCCGAGGCAGGGGGATCACAAACTTGAGGCCAGCTTAGGCTACATGGTGAGACCCAATCCCGAAAGAATTAAAAAAAAAAAATCAAAGTAGAGTTCCTGTCATTCTCTAGATGGGCCAAGTGCTTGGCGGTTTGGTCTGTGCATGTGGGACAGTATTTCTGTGCCCATGGGCCGGCTGAAATTCTCATACATTATCTGTGGGAATATAAACTGGTGCAGCCATTTCGAAAAACTCATTCCTTCCACTAAAGTTGAATTAAATATATTCCTACCCATCAACAACAGTTCTACTATATGTTCAGTGTTCTTACCAAAAATACTCAGGACCAGAAATGTTCTTGGATTTTTTTTTTTTTTTTTTAGATTTTGGAATATTTTCATATACATAATGAAATGCCTTGGGGATGAGACCCATGTTTAAGCATGGAATTCATTGATATGTCATTGACATTCATATACTCATCTCTTACACACGTAGCCTGGTAATTTCAGTGACACTTTGTTTTGACTGTAACACAGCATACAAGGTCAAGTGTGGGATTTCCACTTGGAATGTAATGCTGGTATCCGAAAAGGACGGGAGTTTAGATTCGTGGCTCACAGGTGCTCAGTTCTCAGTAGATGAAGACATGCCCATACCCGAGAGAAGTATGTTCCTCCATTGCCCCCGAAACACACGCAGTGGTATTTCTAGCAGTCTTATTTCCCATTTCCCTAAACAAATAACCCAAAATGGACATCAACAGAGGAATGAGTAAAATAAAACATGGTACTTTCCAGCAGCGAAGTACTCCCTAGCCGTAAAAATAATGAACTAATTATAAAGTAATGAACTAATGCAGCATACAGAAGTATGGGTGAATTTCAGGGATACTGTGTTGAGACCCAGACACTAGCGAGTTGAGAAAATGTGGTGTTCAGAAAGAGGTAAAGCTAGTTGATGGTTATAGAAAGATGTGAAAGCCCTCCCCTTTGTGCTAGCCTGAGGGGGGCTGTGTTGGAAGAGTCATACTAAACACACGAAGTCTTGAAATCGGCTCCAGTCTGTGATGGCTTAGTGTTACAGATGTATGCCCAAGCAAACGTTCACCACACTTTATACCTTAGATGACTCCATTTCTTATGTATTTCTATAAAAGGTGTTCCTTTGAACGTAATAATACCACGATACCGGGAAAACGCAGATGGATTGTTACCATATTGTATAGTCACAGCCATATAATTTTCCCGGAAGTTTTGGCAATGTGTGTGTGTGTGTGTGTGTGTGTGTGTGTGTGTGTATCCTTTCAAAGAAGTTGTCTTGAAGTCCACCTGGAGATGTTCTAAAATGTGTAGTTTCAGATGGAAATGCCAACACAATCTAGTCAGTTGTCATGGAGCAGTGGTCACACTGGGGATTGTGACTCCCAAGGATTATGTAAAATTGGGTCAGCAGGCCCAGCTGTTCTCTGAGAGAGACATTGTTAAAAATTATTTTTGTTTCTTCTTTTGGCCAAAAGAAAAATCAAATCTATGACCTTGATAGACTCCTTGTTTGGAACAGTTTGTAGAAGAGATTTTGTACTGTCGTCTGTAAGAGGTTTTTATTTAACTCAAGTGAGCCAATACTACTTTTTCATTGGGGAAGAAAAATGAAGGACTTCCTTCTTTCAAGGCTGACTTACATTGAGCTGTGGTTTTGATTGTTGCTGATTATTTGTTTTGGTTTTGTTTATCAAGACAGGGCTTCTCTGTGTAACAGCCCTGACTGTCCTGGAACTCACTCTGTAGACCAGGCTGGCCTCGAACTGACAGAGATCCGCCTGCCTCTGCCTCCCGAGTGCTGGGAATAAAGGCGTGTGCCGCCACCACTGCCCAGCTTATTTGAGCTATTTTATCCTGCTTTCTCAGAGCCTCAGTTTCTACATATATAAAAAGGAGATGTACTGTGTGGTCTTAGAAGAGTTAAAATTCCTCTCTTTATTTAAGGGAAGTCTTGTGGTGTCCTGTTTTTCTACCTCATCTATTGTCCAGTGCATGAATGTTTACTGAACACCCATCCTGAGCTGCACACTTGGCTCAGCGCTAGAACACAGAGAGCAAAACAGAAAGTGGCCCCCAACTTCTTCATCCATGGGGATTATACCTGCTGGGGGTTTCTTCATAATCACCCCCCCCCCAACGCCCCGCGCTATTGCTTATTAGGTAGTCTCAGAAGTGGTCCGCTTGCAGCAAGCACAGCTACCCTCTGAACACCTTCCTGGCCTTCCTCCGCCTCCCTAACCTTGCTTGCCTTCCAGATAGGTCAGAGGTTACACGGCGCATAAGGAACTGGAACTTTCTTTCCAGGAATCACATTAAAATGCACTTATTGTCCCACAGGATCTTGGCTGGGGAACTTGTGGCAAAGGTCTCAGGTTATCTGAGGCTTGTCCGTGTGATTTCCCAGCGACCTTTCACATGACAAAGACACGTGAGAAAGACCAGGGAAATGTGTCAGTCCCTCTTGGCATGAGCCAGAGTCATTTGCAAGGAGGATGGAGGATCCTAGCCATTTTTTTAGATTCTGGTCTTTTCCGATTCTTGGAACAGCAAGGACTACACAAAGATACAACAGAAGCAAACACTGGAACTGTGAATGGATAACCAACACACCAAGGGGACCTCCTCTCCGTGTTAAAAGCAAAAAAGTCAGCAGTCTGCAGTAATACATGGAGGGGGAGGGGGGGCGCTCCTTGGCCCTTGTTGCAAAGTTTTAAAATAGAAACCAAGACTTGGAACCTCAGGGGCTGATGTAGCAAACGCTGGTTCCACCGGACAATGAGGACCAACAACAAATAGGAAGATGTTTTGGGGTTAAGAGGGATACAGTAAAGTGAGAAAAAGCAAGCAAATTCTGCATTCCTGTAGAAGAGGCGGCTGGAGAGGGAAGCCATCCCATCTGCCTTATTCATCCATTCACTGAAGCAGCTCTAGCTGAGCACATGTGTCCTGCATGGTGCTGGGCTCTGGGCTCTGGAGAGAGCTCGGAGTGCGGGAAGGAGTGACCGTCTGTGGACTCCCACCATTTAAGATCGTCTGTACAGGAAGCCACAGGGAAGTCCCTCTGGCTCCAGAGTCCACTGCCTCCTGTTGTTTCCAGGCCTCCATCCTGTTGTTCTTTTGTTTTGTTCTTACTTTTAATCTTAACTAACATCTTTATCCTCTCACGGAATGCCACTTCTCCTTTGATCTTGAGAACCTGCTTTGGGCCAAAATGTCCTTCAGATCTGGAAAGCCACGTTGGCTTTCCCTTCCCGGTCCCCACTTTCTCCTTAGTCTGTGTGGGCTCCTGTTCAAACTCTGATTCATTCTCTCTGGTGCCAAGCCGTCATTCTGAAATCTCCCCTGAAGATCTCTGCCTTCCCCCTGCGGCAGACACTAAGGCCTCCTTCCAAACCAAATGTAGTGTCAGCCAGACTGAAAGGCAAGAAGGAGACCCTGGGACCTGCTAACAGCATCCAGCTCTTGACTTTTCTCATTCTGAAGTCAAACTGTACTTGAAAGGCAAAAGACATTATTTATAGCAGAACAGGATAAAATGAAGGCCCACGCGTTTGATTCAGAGACGCTAATGCAGAGGTCATAGGAAAAACATAAATGTTCACGCCTGCGAAAGCTCTGGGTGACATAGCGTTGTGTCTTTCTTTAATTTGCATCATTCACTCAGCTGACCTTTATCAAGCACTAACTCTTGCAGCTCACTACAGTGCTAGAAATGAAGTGCTTCCAGATGTGCGTGGTGATGCACACCTATAATCCAGCACCGGCGAGATGAAAGGCAGGCGGATCAAGAGTTCAATGCCATCCTTAGCTACACAGGGAATTCAAGGCCAGGCTTGGTTGCATCAATCTTCTCTTGAAAAACAACCAACGAACCAAGAAAATAAAAACTCCTCTTGTTCTGGTAAAGGCTGCTATTCTAATGAGGGAAACAGCCAGTGAACCCACAAGCAAGCACAATGTAGTCCAGTTAGGCCACGGTAAGTGCTAAGAAGAAAAAGAAAGCAGGGGGTGAAGAGAGAATCAGGGTGGTTTGCAGCCTTGCCCAAGGAGGTTGAGAAGCCTCCAGGAAAAGAGGAGGTTTGAGCAAGGAGGTGCAGCAGGAAGTGAGCATTCAGATGTGCTGAGGAGATCCTCACAAAGAACAGCACATACAAAGGCCTTGAGCCAGGAGACTGAGTGCCTGATGGATGTTCCAGGAAAAGCAGACATCAGCGTGGCTTGGAGCACAAAGGGTCACATAGTAGGTCTGATGGGACTTGCAGGGCTTTGGCTATTTTCTAAGTGAAATGGGAGCTACTCAGAGGTATGAGCAGGGGGAACAAGATTTGTCTTAGATGTTCAAGGGCTAATAGGAGGGATTTTTATTTATTTATTTGTTTGTTTGTTCGTTTGCTCATTCATTCATTCATTTATTTGAGACAGGATTTCTCTGTGTAGCAGCCCTAGGCTGTCCTGGAACTGGCTTTGTAGACCAGGCCAGCCTCGAACTCACAGAGATCCGCCTGCCTCTGCCTCCCGAGTGCTGGGATTAAAGGTGTGCGCCACCACCACCGCCCGGCGATAGGAGGGTTTTTAAAGAGTGTATTAGTTACTTTTCTGTTACTGTGATAAAATACCCTGACAGAAAGCAATTTGGGGAAGAAAGGGTTTATTTTGGCTTATAGTTTTATCATAGTGGGTTTGCATGGCAGCAGGAGCAGACTGGTCACATTTTATCCACACACAGGAACCAGAGCGAGAACAGGAAGTGGGGTAAGGCTACAAACCTTAAAGCCCACCTCCAATGACGCACTTCCTCCAGCCAGGCCACACCCCCTCAAGGTTCCATAGTGTCCCTAAACAGCACCATCCCACTGGGCATCATCGAGTATTCAATCCGTGAGCCGGTGGGGGTCACATTTCTCATTTAAACCACCACAAGTGAGGAAAATAACAGCATGTTTGTGTGTTGTTGGAAATGATTCATAGAGTAAAACGCCATGATGTAGGAAATGGGGGAGGGGGGGAGTGGCGTGGCGGCATTGCTGGTGTGATGCCCTTGAGCAATGAAGAGGGTCTGTACTGTGGGGCCTGGGAAGAAAGGAGAGAGGCCAGTGTCACGTTGCGTCCATGGACCAGGAGGGAAGGCGGGGACACGGGCAGGTAGGCATGTGTGGTGGATTGTCGTCAGATGTCTCTTCTAATGTTTCAGTTTCTTTTTCCGGAAAAGTAGACAAAAGAAATCATGAGCCAAGAGTAAAGATGGGTAGAAGGAAGTATTCGATGTTTGAGGAGACAAGAGTTTGCTGTAGGCTGGACCTTAAATATTTCCCAGAGGCCCTAGCGTGGAAGGCGTGGCCCCCAGTCCATGGTGCTAGTGAGAGGTGGTTGAATTTTATGGGCTGAGACCTTGTGGGGGGAATTAGGTCACTGCAAGTGTGCCCTTGAAGGGGATTCTGGTCTCTTTCTTTTATACCTTACCTACCAAGTGAATGGGCCTGTCTACCACATAGTGCTGCCACAGGTACAAAGCCGTGGAACCATTTGGTTGTGAATCGAAATCACAAGCGAAAATACACCCTCCTTTTTTTTTATAGACTCATGATCTCAGCGTTTGCTATAGTAACACAAAGCTAATTAACATAAATATGAATTAACCACCCAGGAGGGCGGGAGACTGAATTACCCCGGGATGTGGCATGATTGCCTTTGGCACTCCTGGCTTCTGGTCCCGAATTTAGGAGACACATTGGCCGTGTGTTTTTTTCCCTAGTGTGCTGAGCTGCGTGGACGCAACACAGAGGAAGAGGCGAGCTGGATAATCAGGCCTAGTCTAGGAGGGTTTCTTTGGTGCACATTGGGGGAGGGTGAGTAAATGAATGATGGTGAACTGCCCGAGAAGCAGAGGGTATTGGTAATAGTGCAATCACCATGAGATTAGTGTGCTCCCGGCTTACCCACCGGCATTAGAAAGGAAGGAAGGAAGAACACCTAGACATCTGGGAAGCAATGGTGAGGAGGCTTGGAATTTATAATGGCTACAGTGTGGTTTAGGATAAAGACATAGTGTGGCTGTGCAAGAAACTGAGGTTATGATGGAAAGCATGACCCCTGATAAGAGACTAGCAAGGGACTCAGAAGCAGGGTTACTGGGGGCGCCTCCGTGGGTTTTCTAATCACCAAGTGTTTTGAGATATGAATGCTACCAAGGGTGATAGAGTCGGGTTCCAAACTCACTAAAGGATAAATATAAAGTGATAGGTGTGTGTG